>QXVZ01022247.1:2001-35611 GCA_008931825.1 Phallusia fumigata | reverse complement strand
TTAACAACGTGAGTTAGGCATCCGCCAATGGAGTTATCTCGTATCCTGCTTAGATTTTACATGCAATTTATGTGTCTGGGTACGTGGGTAGTTTTGCTGCCATTTTTAAGCTTGTTTCGATGCAATTCGTCTGCTTAAGCGGTATTTTTAAAGCGCTGTTGTATCTGTTTTTTATCCTGGAAAGTTTTGCCGGCATTTTACGCAAAATTGGGTGCCGTGAAAATTCCACAAATATATATTTGGAACTGTTTTTGCATTGTGGCGTCACGCATTTTTACGCAATGTTTACTCGATTCGTCGCGGGTCCCCGGCGCTTTTATCTGTCTGTCAAATATTTAAAAGCCGTGCCAGTTTATTGCCTGATTATTTTAGAGAAAAGACATGCACATGAACGACCGGTATACTAAAAAAAATACAAGTCTATATTTGCACTACGCAGTGGGTTTCCTATTTTGTATGACAGAAGTTAGATAGTTGGTCTAGTTTTCTTGCTGGTCTAGTTTTCTCGTATTTGTGCTTTTTAGCGTTCATAAGCATCTGTTCTCTATCCCTTGCGGTATAATACCATTGCAAAAGGTTTTTTATAAGTTGTTATAAATTGCATTGCGTAAGTAGAATGACACAAGTCACTCGAACGCATCTGGGTGCAATTTCTTTTCAACACGATTTATTTCTTTAAAGATACATTTGCCAAATATCGCAATAGATTGCCCCACTTAAATTTCTATCCAGCTTAGTGTGGCGTCTGACAGTCGAGCAAACTGCTGTTAGCTTTTTCGATGCCATCTCCAACAGCCATTGCGGATTTTTATCAAGCTATCGGTATATTGGGCTCGTTCAAATTGTATAATGGACCAATCGATTTGCTGAACAGCCCAAATTGTCCTGGCCACATGAATCGTCGCTCTTATCTAGCTCGATAATAAATTGGGACTAACGTTTTATGTGATGAAACGCGAATACATTTTCGGCTTCGTATTTGAACGCCGTCACCGCATGTTTCCGAACAAGCTCCCCACGCCGTCCATGCCGATATCCTGTTATCGCTGCAAAAACAAGTTGCGTTAAACAAGTCTGAAATAAGATTGATTTTAATCAGGTTTAGCTTTCTCAATCCATACTTACATTTGATTTTCCGTATGGATAAACCATTGAAAACGGAAGAAATTTTGTAATTTGGAGTTTTAAATATACTTCGTAAAACTTATATTTGCTTCTTGTTATCAAGTCTTTTGCGCAAATAAGTCTTAACTTTGTATTGAGCGCAAAGTATTTAATTCGCGTTTAGAACAGTTTAAAACCTAGTTAAAAGCAAAGCAAATTCACGTTGGGATTCGCTTAGTTATCTGCACCTCTGCTTGCAATCAACACATTGCAGACATTGATTTGATACTCTCCACGTCAGTATTACAAAATCGTGATCCAATGCAGTAAACTATCCCAACCACAATCTTACTACGGCGCGCTCGCCACCCAAGTGATGATAAGCCCGAAGTGAAGCGATGCTACTGAATAGTTTGAAGTTTTCAAATGTACCTTCGATTTTGTTGATCAAGCCAGTTGCGTTCGGTGACGTAAGTGCACTGTGTCGCCTTGCACAGACGTCTTTCGCTCAAGGCATCTGTTTGAGAAATGTGTAGAACTCCCGTCAAACGCGGTACAATTAACCACAGTTATTTTTTGGATGATTAATCCCTATTCTGTTTTGCGCCTTTTCGTTTGTGCGTCATATAGTTTCTCATCAAAGGAAATAATGGGTTGCGTTAAATACAGGTTACCTAAATATTAGGTGCAAAAAATTCCAGCGGAGTTTAATTGTGATTTATTATTATGCGTTTGCCAATTTTAGCCCACTTTTCCAACCCAGGATAAAAAAAAACATTGGCGCAATAGATATAATTAATTCCGTACTTGTGTGCAAACATTTTATGTGTTTTCATTAGGCTTTTCCAGCGCGAAGACTCATGAGTTATCCAACAACTATGTAATGCCTTTGAATAGAAAACCCCTTTCGGTTACCTTGTCCACAAGGTCCAACGAGACACGGCCTACGTCGGGTCAGCTCAGTCCATTTTCCACATTGTGGATCGCAGTCGGCCCAAGCAGACCACTCGCCGAACTTTACAGGACATTCCACATCCACATTGCAGCGCTGGAACTCCACTGCACGCCCCTCGCAAGTACCAAACTGAATCAAAAATAAAAAACCGCATTATGCAAGATATAATTACAGACCTGGACCTAAATTCGCTAGAATTCACTTCGACACGCGAGAAGTTACGCGTACGACCTGTTTGTGTGGGTCATAAGGTCATGTGAGAATAGCACGTTCAAGTGTCACCGAGTTTGGTGATTGGACTGTTATCTTGTGATGGCCCGATAAATGTGTTAGAAAACTCACGTTGTAAATTTAATTAGTGAGTGGTTTAAATACGATTATCATTGAAAGGTCAGCCCCATAGAAGATGTTAGTGTCATTTTTTCACAAACAACCGGTACCGCAGTCCGTCAGACTGAGTTAAGTTGAGTTTATTTGTTAAGTGTCGAACACTTATTTTGAAAATTGTTGTTTAAGTGCTAGGGCTTTAGAGGCAAACGTTTTATCTCTTGACATGAGTTTTTGGTTTTATAGCAGTTTTATCTTATTGAAAAGAAAATTTTATTATCCTCACGCAACAACTTACAGATGAGTTTGTTTCCAAGGTCCTTGCCAGTTATCGCCCGCAACGTATGCAATACCAATGGTTTCTCTTGCTGCAACTTTACGTGGCATTGCCAATTGAGTAAATGCATTTGCCACGTACTTTGCGTGTTTTCCTTTGCCTACTTCGTACAGGGGGCACTGTTTTTATTTGTTCCACTTGGCCTTTATGGCACAAGGATAAACACGATGTAGTCAATGTTGCCATTTTGACTTAGTTTGGTGAGGCCCGCAACAAAACCTCGCTGAATTGACCTATCGTCCGCGATTGAATCTACAAAATCCCCGGGACCGAGCTAATTCCCAGATGCAGTGAAGGCCGTGGTGGTACATTCGCGGTAGTTCGTGTTGTATTTATCAGCGCATTAAACCGGTTAGCGTGCTCAAAACGTCCAGACGTTTACGTCTTGGACCACAAACCGGGTGCCAGATCGTACTTAAGGCTTCGTTCAACGCTCACCTGAGAAGCGGCTGGCACCTGACAGAATCTTGTCCTAAACTGAGTTCCCTCTTCGCCACAAGATCGCGTGCATTTTGAGTATTCCGACCATTCCCCCCAGCCTGCGTCGCAATGAGCTCGTCCCGGACAAGGTTTCGCGTCTTCGTGTCCACCAGCGCACTCTCCGTGATTTCGTTTCTCTTCTCCAAGCATGCAGACTCTGAAATAAGCAAAAGTCGATTACGGTTTGTATGTAACTTGCGACTTTTTTAAAGTCAGTTGAAAACTTTTTAATGATAAACATCATGTAATGGGCCGGTGTACAAGGTTTATAGGACATTTAGTGACATATAGTTTTGGCACAAGGGCACGGACTCAAAGAGTTGCATAAAGAAAAACATAACTACCACAGAGTGTGGATGGTGTAAGTACATTCAAATGCAAACCTTTTCACAATCGCTGTTGTCATCGTCAGTACATTATGACATAATGTGTACAAACAAGATTAAAAGGGTAAATACGCAACATGGCTTTTAAACTGAGATGCCTTTTTGGCCAATGGCTCGCAACGACATGGCCGGGTATTTTTTGTGCCATGACGCTCCCGTAACACATACCGCCCTCAGTGTAATTTAAAAGTGTAATTTGGTATTTATTCCAGGGCCGATTTTTGCTCTGAAACGGTATTTACGCATATTAGACACGACCCTGCTGGGAATTTTGTCCTTGTCTAAAACAAACCCCTGACGACAACAACAACGATTGTTGAAACGTTTGCATTACGACGTTTTCACTTAATACGAGCACCCTGGCAGTTCTGTTTACCGCGCAAANTAGGACATTTAGTGACATATAGTTTTGGCACACAGGACACAGAATCAAAGAGCTTCACAAATAAAAACATAACTACCACAGAGTGTGGATGGTGTAAACACATTCAAATGCAAACCTTTTAACAATCGCTGTTGTCATCGTCAGTATATAATGACATAATGTGTACAAACAAGATTAAAAGGGTAAATACGCAACATGGCTTTTAAACTGAGATGCCTTTTTGGTCAATGGCTCGCAACGACATGGCCGCGTATCTTTAATGCCACGACGGTTTCGTAAAACATACCGCCCTAAGTGTAATTTAAAAGTGCAATTTGGTATTTATTTCATACTCGATTTTTGCTCTTCAACGGTATTTACGCCTACTGGTCACGAATTTTGTCCTTGCCTAAAACAAACTCCTGATGACAACAACAACGATTGATGATTACAACGTATTCACTTATACAAGCACCCTGGCAGTTCTGTTTACCGCGCAAATTGTTAAATATTTCATCCACCTGGACCTCCCAGGGTCGCGACATGTCGGGTCGAGCCGCACTTACACCCACTCGCCGTGGTTTGAACCTTAATTGCTGCAATTTCGGTTTAACTTTTCCGTGCAAAGTTCAGTGTCACTTTATAAAGTACCATCGGCACCGTCATATTTTGCGTAGGGCCTGTAATTTTATCACTATTTAACGTGGTGTGGCGAGAGAGGCAAAAGTTAAGTAATTGAGTTCAGACCAGTTTAGCGTCGGCCATTTTTGTTGTTTGTCTTCACAACTGTCGGCGTGAATTTATATCCGGTTTTGGCAATACGCTTTTTTGGAAATCAAAAACGTTTACTATTTGCATATTGGGCCCTGACGCTTGGTCATACTTTCGTTTTACATGCGGTGTCACCGTTAGGTCACCGGGTATATGGTGATGAAAACGTGCCCGCTCCCAACAGACCTCATAAGTCCTGTCCAAGAAAGTTAATTGGGCAAACGGTATGAACTAACTAAGCTTGCGTTCGGATTCGTGGGCTCTGCACATGACGGGATCCAATAATACACCCTGGCCCCATCGGTGGTTTTGGCTTGACAGGGATTGATTTAATTAAATATGCATACAAGACAAAAATCGCCAACGTTTGTGCAACAATATTAATCTACCTCGGCTTATGTAAACACGTTTTCCGCTGGGATGTGGTGTGGACTTAATTCGGGCGCTGTACAGATGTTTACGTTGGGCAGGCCGGCTCTCGCTTTTTCATCACGAAGCATAACACGGCGCTTCGACTGCGGAACTTATAAGCCGACGTCGTGATCGATAGCGCGTTGCTAATGAATATTTCGGTAGCTTTAATCGCCTTGTTTCGCGAAACAAGGAAACCTGGCCGTTAGTGCCCGCCAGTGTGCAATGGTAACAACCCGAACATGGGCACGGCCAATAAGATCAACAACTACCGCTCAAAACGTTTTAATTACGCTGTTTTGGATGCAACCGAAAGGACCGGTTCGTACAGGCTACCAAAACTTGCTTAGTCACCCTCTTAAGAAGTTGTTTTAGCTAAGGATACATAAGCAAACACCGTAGGTGCAGATTTTGTGGGCGTTGTCTGCTGGTTTTCCAAGAAAGGTCAGTTTCAATCTTAGCGCGTTGGTGCCGTCCGCCATTATGATGACACGTTTTGTTTTGCATGTAAATCACGGTGCTTTTCATCATGCTCTTGGCATCCATTAGGTGACTGCTCCTTTTTATTAAACGTGTTCCCAGCCTACGGAATTTGGTTAATTTTACCTCCGCCAATCAGATTCCATTACCTCAAGCCGATTGTTTGACACGCGAGGAAAAACGTAATATGCCACCAATGTTTGTTGCCAGGAAAACATCCCATGCTATTTCGCCAAACAGTTTTTTAAAGTCTTGCGTGTGTAAATCTGTCGGTGGTTTAATTAAGCAGTGAAGTAGTTTGAACTATTGCCAGGGAGAATTGGTTTTACCGCACATGTAAAACACACTTGTCTGCAAGAAAGCTTTGCCAAAGTTAACGAATGTAACTTCGTCGCTCAGTTTTTGGTTTATTACCTGTGTACTTGCAACAGCAAGATAAAATATATTAAGTTATGCATCGATTTACCTTTATATATAGCTTAGTTATGACAGGCAAACCGGATATAAGCTGCGATTTTTGACTGTCATTGATCGTTTAGATGTAAAAACTCAAATGAAAGCCATGAGGTCAAGTTTGATAGAAAAATTTTGGTAAATTAAATTATTACCGTGTACGACGTTGATGATCTTCTCCACAAGTTCTTGAGCAATTCGAAGCCAAAGTCCACGCTGACCATTGCGGACATGGTTGTATGTTACAGATCTCCCATTTAATAGACTTTCCATAACATCTAGAAGTTCGACTTTGGTGTTGGCAATAGCGTCTAAGCACCCGGCCGCCCATGCCACAGGTTGCGCTGCATGTACCGTTCCCGTCAAACCATTTGGTCCTGCGATAATATAATGCACATAAATTTGTTAATAGTACTTTGATAGGAAAAGCTAATTTGAGAAAAGATGATACAAGCAAAAAACGCCAATTTCCTTCGCATCAAATATGGAATGACGCGGCAGGACACAAATGTATATTTTATTTGATTAGAGAAGGATTTCATGCGATTTTTGTCAATAAAGAGCTTTTTTTAGGAAATTAGCGGTGGTACGGATAATTAATTACTAACATAATTAAATTCTGTATGCGTAAAAATTCTGTAAATTCAGATCCACAGTGACGTGTACATGTCTACGATATCGCAACGGCGTGGCAATTTATTTTATTCTGAATTTTTGTTGTTTGTATAGCAAACGTTAGAAACGCCTTCCGTTTTGTGCAAATTAAACTTTGTGAGGTTTGTGCTACTAGGTGCTCGTTGGCATTCAATGTGGTTTCTTTTTGCACCCTTCCGGGTATGTGTCGAATNTATAGCAAACGTTAGAAACGCCTTCCGTTTTGTGCAAATTAAACTTTGTGTGGTTTGTGCTACCAGGCGCTCGTTGGCATTCAAGGTGGTTTTTTTTGCACCCTTCCGGGTATGTGTCGAATCGACGCGTGTGTAGCCGCAAAATAAACACTTAAAATGCGAACAAACAGTGCAACCCTGTGAAAAGCAAGCTATGTTGGCAACATCTTGTGGTTAGTCACCAACCACTGTAGGTATACAGGCTCTATCTTTGCCGCTATCTTGTTTATCCACCAATCAAGGTGTCTGATATTTTACGCATCTTAAACCACATTGCGTTATCAGTTAAACAAAATAAACCGGTTTGCAACGGATAACGTTGTGTAGTTTTTCTTCCCAGGTGCCGAAACACATTTTCAAGAGACGCGACTTCAACGTCAAACGTTAAATTTTATTTTGTCGAGACAAACTTTAACCAATAACATGCATTGATTTTTGTTAACTTTACTGTTCAAAGGTGTAGAATAGTTCAGCACACGCCATTGAACGCCTAAAATTGCAAAAAGTGTACAAAGGTCTGGATGTATGTATTGTGGTTCGACTCTGTAAGTTTTAGCAAGGAAAATTATGAAGTCATTGTTTAAGTGAAGATTTGAACAGTAAATAAATGAAAAGACTTGTTACCATCTGGCGCACGGCGGTGTCCTGCAACGTACGATGGGTCCTCCAAGCTGCCTCCCGCTCCTGGTGATTCCGAAAAATCTTAAAGCTCTCTTTCGTCGTTCTGTGGCAAACAGTCAGAATAAAGTTCGTTGCAAGGTGACGCCATTTTATCAAGCAGTTGATTAAAACTATAAAAAAGCGCTTGGTCGAATGGACTGAGGCGCTCGACCCATATACAGAAACAAAACACCAAATCGGGATTCGTTCTCGGGATCGTCGCGGGTTCGAACCCCGTCAATAAAAGGAAAAAAGCTTGATTTATTGTTGTTGGACTTCAACTGCCGCGGTTGAGGTTGTAACATTTATTTGCAGAATTTTACGCGGATTTGGCAACCAGGTTTGCTACGAATTTGCATAGAGGAACTGTTGCGTAATGCACCACACATAAAAGATTCTGTATCAGGGGCAACACCAAGCGGAGCATTTTGATGCATAAATAGACGCGTATGTTTATTATCGGTTAAGCGTTGGCACTGGTTCGCCTACTTTGCATACACTCTACCTTGACTAGGCACCGACTTGTTATTCACATGGTCACGGTGTAATTGCAATGCATTTCGCATACTTTGCCTGATTTTTGGCGTTGGTGTGCTTGATTTTACAGGGCCGCTTTAGCGAAACACGTGTATTTTGGGCCGATCGTGGAACTGCACCCATTGGGTAATTGTCGGTGGGCGAACGATGAGATCCCGTTAACCCTGTCATTTAATACGACCAACCCCGCCGCTGTTGCTGTGAAAAATATTCGTTTTCCGGAATTCAGTCGAAATCTTTTCCTGGGAACAACGGTGGTGGTTCACTGGTGTTTGTTGTGGCATTTTTTGCAGGTAATTTTCGCCACACCTTGAAAGGCTGGTCAAATGACGCACATATAAAAAGTATCACTTTTATGCGATGTAATAGAAAAAGATTTGAACGCATTGAAAATGTACTGAGGTCAAAGCGTTAGGAATTTAATTGCTGATGCAACTATCAACGTTATTTTTTCCGTCGTTTAAAAAGTTTTTTTTTGAACACCGTTTATTGCTTCTTCACTCAATGCAAATTTTTGCTTCGCGAGAAAAGATTATAAGTCTAGCTCTGACTCTTTCAGAGTTCGTTTGTGGTCTGGAAATAAGCGAATTCTCACTTTTTCGAAATATGCGGGTGCAATTGGCCAGCAAAATGTTAATTTCGACTTGTTCGTGGAAAATTACGATAATCACACTGGAAGACGTCTGTGTATTACCTTTCCGTTAAACTCGGTCATATTTTGACTTTAGGCTTTGGGATTTAGCTTTGGGACTAATTTNTTATAAGTCTAGCTCTGACTCTTTCAGAGTTCGTTTGTGGTCTGGAAATAAGCGAATTCTCACTTTTTCGAAATATGCGGGTGCAATTGGCCAGCAAAATGTTAATTTCGACTTGTTCGTGGAAAATTACGATAATCACACTGGAAGACGTCTGTGTATTACCTTTCCGTTAAACTCGGTCATATTTTGACTTTAGGCTTTGGGATTTAGCTTTGGGACTAATTTGAGGCATTTTACCTAAAAATCTTATTACTTCCTTAAAACTTAGAAAAATTAAACTATTTTAAAGATTTTAGTTGAAAAAAAAACATGGCTGCCAGAGAATATGGAAAGATTAATAAATACAATTGCACACGTTTCAACATTGAATGCTGTTCACTAGTGCAAACTTCACAGGTACACGTTTAAAACGATGTCCTACTGACCAAACGGCGACGTTTATGCACGTTTTTTTCTATTTGAGACAATGTGCGTTTCTAACTAAAGGCCTGGGTATTGTGTTTGTGGCTAATTGACGTTGAATTTTTCTGCGACGCCAGCATGTCTCTTGTTTCCAACACAAATATTTGCATTTTGTCACAACAAGCCGCTTTTGTCGNACTAGTGCAAACTTCACAGGTACACGTTTAAAACGATGTCCTACTGACCAAACGGCGACGTTTATGCACGTTTTTTTCTATTTGAGACAATGTGCGTTTCTAACTAAAGGCCTGGGTATTGTGTTTGTGGCTAATTGACGTTGAATTTTTCTGCGACGCCAGCATGTCTCTTGTTTCCAACACAAATATTTGCATTTTGTCACAACAAGCCGCTTTTGTCGTAGTCAATGGCCCGGAATTAAACGACTTTGACTTGTTTATCGACTCGTACGACGCTATCGCATTATCTGAGTTTTCTGCGTACTTGCATGCTCGCGTAATTTGAAAAGGATTTTTTGTTTTGTAAACCCAAGTAAAAATATTATTATTTGTTATGCCGATAGTACGGCTTATGGCATGTTTTGTTAATGTCCCACCGCGTATTTAACGTCTAATACGAACCTAACCCAATATCGTTGTTTTAAAAGTTTAGTTTGCGTTTACAGTTTTGCTTGCCAAAACGATGTTTCGACGTGGCAGGTTCTCTTTCTTTGTTTGAAATAGATTTATTAAAATATGGAACAGGAAATATTCAGTTTACAAGCCTTGCTAATTTGACGCATTGGTGACGCATTTTTGTTATAATTGGGGCTTATAATTAGCGCGCTAGGATTCTACCTTGTAGTAATCAATTAAAAATTTTCACTTTGCGGGGTACAAGTTTTAAAAAAATGCATTAGAACGAGGTCAAAAAGATCACAAATGGTCGCCGACAGTGTTATCATGTTTCGGAACCCATTAGGAACATACAATTATTGGGATTACAGCCACGTATTTTTCCCGTAGACGGCGGATACAAATGGGTAATTCCTGTGTGCGCCTGCCAGGCGAGGTGTGGTGACTCTTAGTAGCGAGGTCCAAGTGCTACTAATTGCCATTCACTGGCGCCAAATCGTTCACCGTTGGTGCTAAGTCATTTGCTGGCGAAAGTAAGTGATGACCGCTTGCGACGATTGTGATCACAACGTAAAACGTAGATAAACACCTCGGCGAGTTAATTAACCGCTCCACTGTGACCTTTTTTGTACTGACAGAGCAGGGGTCAAGCGAAAAGTATGCAGCCTACAGAAACATTAAGTCGGCGCGCTTCTGTTTTCCACAGCGTTAAACCGTCGTCCGTACTTGACTTTACATAACCGGTAGGCGCCCGCAGAGTTTATGAGTAAAGTTTTCACTCGCGGCATGTTTATAATATGGCTTGTGGACTTTAATCGCTTGCTTACGGGACGGCAGCACGTCAAACGCTGGCGGTTTTATAGCAAATCCCACGTCATTTTATAATCCGAAGTGTCAGATCTAAGTGTTGGTCATTTCCAGGAATAATGTAACTCGGATTGAAAGTCATCACTGCCAAACTTGTCCAGTTACTTCTGGTTTCATGGTAAATATGTGCGGACGCTGAGCGTTTTACGCGAAGTTATAAAGGATTAAAATTCAATTACTCTGCGGCGGTGATGGGTTGTACATTTCTGTTTGCGGTAAGATAAATGCTTGCCCATTACCGTTTGTTTTTCTCGCGCTCTTGTTGAACAGGTTATGAACGTTATGATGCAATTAGTAACTTTTCACTTCGACAAAATTGCTTGCGGTAAAAACTGTTTTCAAAATGGTTTTTGCTTTTCAAGTTTGCAAAATTGTGCCGTGTAATGACATACAAGTTATTCGGTAAAAAATGAATTACGACCGCATGTTGCGAAAACGTACTTGCGCCGTAAGACATAAGTTAACATAACTTATACAACACTAACAAGAACCTTTCTTTTGGCGTTCCATCGTCAAATACTTTCCGAGTGAAATCCGGGGCCCATTAGATTCCAAATTTGTGGAGGTAGCGATCAAATTCTCATTTGGTTTTTCGGATAGCACCAGATCATCGCTGTTGGGCCTAATAACTATCCGATGTGGTGGAGGAACGGCAGAGGCACAGATAAACAAACATAACGTAAAACCAGCAATAGGATTCATTTTTTTCTTTGATCACCAGCGGAATCCTTAAAGTACAAAATTAGGCGAGGATTAACTAAATATAAAGCTGTCCTTAAACCGGTTCGTTTAGTTATTTTGTGCATTAAGTACACGTTGCCTAAACAGATTACACATATGAGAAAGTATGTTTAGCAATACACTATAAACAACTTTCTAAAATTCTTCAGCCACAGTTTAAGTCTCAAAGTACCGAACATCAACTTGTCTCATTGCAAAAGATTACGGAGTTTTTAGCCTTAGAAACCGTTAAAACTTAAAAATTGTTTTAAAATGTTTAAACTACTTGTTTTCTCCTCACCAAACAAAACTGGTCTATTTTTCTCTTCAAATTCATTGCCCTAAAATCTACTCAACTCCTTGCAACATATAACACATTAAGTTTTGTGTACTGCCACCACAATAGTTGTCCCATTCGGCTCCCATCACGCGCCACATATCCACACTTTTCTCTCACTGCGTGGCCGCACGCGCACGTTTTTATCAGCGCCGGAATGTTTTTCTCGCGCCAAGATTTTGTGACTGCCGTGCGCCTTTTTGTGACTCTGCACTACTCGTTTGAAAAACACTTGCTCGGCTCTTCAGGTGAAATTTTTCAAACCGAAGTGCTCATGAATTTTAGTTCGACAACAACAAATCTCTTGAAACATTAAGTGTAATATCAAAATAGTTCAACACATCGAAACACCAACCACTCGTTGCCTTTTTTGATGCAATATGGCTTTGCTATATTCTTGACACCAACACCATCAAAATTTTGGATGTGCCATTTGCAAATTCTATGGAACAACTTAAAGACGTTCTACGTTTATTGGTTTTTGAATATTGGTAATTCGACTGTCAGTTAGTGTTGCGCGTTTTGATAACGTTAGATTAGAACCCACTATGCACAAATCAATAATGATTTTGGTTATGCTTAGGTAAGTTATGTTTATTTTCGCTTGGTAAACGAAATCAAAACAACACAACACCACTCAGCAATCATCAAGTCGAACATAGTTGCACAAAGTTAAAACGTGATGAAACGCAAATACGTGAAAGACGAGATTTGTGGATTGAGGTTGAACGCGCTGCAGCTACACCGTCTGCTATTTGTGTATTTCAGTGTAAAACCGGCTCAGCGTTTGCCTATTTCATCGTCTGAAGCCTTTTTGATGCGTTTGTTTTGAGTGAGGTGTTCTTTTTCCCAAAAAGATACAAGTTTGTTTAGTCGCCGAATAGGTTTGTGACACAATTTCTACACTGGAGATTGATAAACTTTTTCTTTAAAAAAACGTTTTCCTCAAATTTTCCTTAACGAAATTATGTTTTTCTTAATTGGTGTATGAAAGGTTAAATTTGCGGTTTTTAATGCAACTTGACCTCTCCTTTCTCTAAAACGCAATTAATTCAAATTGTTTTCCACCAATTTAACCCAAACAATTCCTATTTTTTTAATTTGACTTGTTTGTCTTGCCATACATAGACTAAGCTTGATCACGCGAGGAACGTACGTTGTTATTTTGCCAAACCGTGAAAGGATGATAGCCAAAATACGTAGGATATCGCAAATGAATTCGGATGTTACGTGAATAGACGGACTAAAAAAGTCGTCGTTGAACGTTAATAGACGAATTAAAAATATCTTTCAATAAACTCCCAAATCAATTTGTCCAATACCGCCGGCGAATATGGGCAATGCAGGAACTGATTGCTTGCTAACGAAAAACGTTTCACGTTGTGTTCAATTATTGTCCAGTTTTAGCGTCGTTTACGTCACTTGTGCAACGCAGCCTAATGAATATGGACGTACCATGCAGGGGTCGCGTTCCTCGTCTCCTTAAAGTGTGTTGCAATTACTGCACGGCAGTACAAACCAGGTTTCATAACTATGCATAGCAAGCCTATGCTTCTAACTTTCATGATATTTTCTGGCGATTTGCATACATTGCCTACGAATGACGTGTCTGGGGGCATGGGCGTGCGTGGATTAGCATACGCAACTGCATGACTTCGTTGTTTTCCCATGCATCGCTACTGAACACTATATTCCTCAGAAGTTTCTGGAAGAAACGTTGGTGTCAACAATATGCCGTGCTATATTGGGATTATTATCCTGGATGTCACATTTGCATTCAAGCAAAAAGTATCAGATTGATTTCTATTTTTACAAAAAAAGAACATAATTTCATGATCCGCTGATGCATCCCTGTTTTGTGAAGGAGAACTTGTGCTGCACGTTAAGCACTTATGACCCCTAATCACTTCCTTCCGTCGTAAATCCAGACGTCAGTGTGCCATGTCCTACCATTCATTTTTTTGCAATATAGACTAACAATGACATTGTTTGAAATGTATCTACTTTTGGGGCTTATGACACGCTACACCATTTGAATTCGACATATATATGAAAGCAATTAGATTTCTATACATCTATTCGCTTCGCACATGTTCCTCACACAATTGGTTTGACCACAATTGATGACTTTCATAATAGTAACTTTGTCCTAAACAATTTAAATTTACCGTGCTCGCCAAATACCAGTGGTACTGGAGGGAAATGCCCCCCAAATAATTCAGAAAGGAGACTCGTTCATACGGGTACTGCTGCCCAACTATGGGGTCGCAGTGAGACGCTTTACCGCATTAACTGTAGAGTTGGCAGGAGTTAATGCAAATCGCAGCAACACGACGACATACACAATTTATGACCTTACAAATAGGAAGTTAAGAACTACCCTAAAAGATCATCTTCAAATGTGCCAATTTTGTGCACAAATCAGAATTTAGCTGGGGACAAAAAATGGATCGAAGCTGGAACGCGTACAGTATTTATTTGAAAAACAAGTTATGTATGCATCACACCGACTAACTATCGCAAAGCGAATTGGAAACATTCCGGTTGCCTCGTTTTATGGAAATCATGGCGAATTTTCGATGAGTTTGCGTACTACGAGGATTGAGTGCATTGCGGTCGAAATGACAGATTGGAATTAAGAACCGCAGTTGGCAGCGCAACAGTCGTACAACACTTCGGCGAAAACTTCCGACCTAATACCGACAAAGTCCACACCTCACGTTTCCGCATTTTCTTAAAACTTATCATGAAAGCGTTAATTAGCGTTCCTCTCTTGGCGGTCCATCAAATCATGAAGTCATTAGAGTAGGTGGCGCAGCCAAGTGGCTTAACGCAATCAAGACGCTCTCCAATAAAGCCGCAGAGTTTGAACACTGCAGCACCGCTACCGCGTTCTCATTGCACCGCGAGCGTCGGTATCAGGCGCGAAACAGGTGAAGTTGGTTTTATTGCAGGCTTTCCAGGAAAATTAATAGGGCTGGATCGGCACGCGCCAGCTCCAACATTCGCGTGCCTGCTTGGAGAGTCATCTAATTGTTCTCCGCGAAAGTTGTTTTACTTTTCTCCGCGAAAGGATGTTTGTTTCTAGCGAGGTTAAGCGGTGTTATAATCACCACGGTAACATGTTTCCTGAAATGCGGTATCGGATGCTTTGTTAGCATAACGATCCAGGCACCACACCCATGATATGTCAGGACGTATAAACGGTATGCAGCTAGTATTTGTTTCTATTGACGAAACAGCTTAAAACGCTACATCTTGTTGGTCATACCCGCTGGGAGACTTCACCAATTCAGTTAACATCCAATGCGACATGTAATACGACCTATATGTTACAAGAAGACGTTTGGACATCATTACCAATTATACGTCTCAACCCACACAGTTCAATGCCCACGAACTCAATTTATTCGTTATTATTGCTTCAAGCAACATAGGACGTAGTCTAGCCCTTCTCTACGATTCGTTTCGAATACGCCCCAAAATCATGCAGCGCCGTCATTTACATTGTCGGATCAAATGCATAAATCCATTCGTTACGCGGAAGCGAACAAAAACGTGACAAAGCAACTTTGGGACCAAATCATGCAAGCTGCAAGGCTGCCCGATCACTTTGGCAAACATTGCTCAATAAAAAGCCGTTATTGTTTCACGCGAATGAAACGCAACAACTAAATTCGCTCATTAAGTGCATGGTGGTCGCACTGGTCCAACACGTTTCATGGTAACGTTGTTTTTAAATATGTCAACTGGTGACGTTGGCTGAGAGCTGATTACACGCTGAGAATTGTTGTAATAGCTGATGTTATTTCGCATGAACTGTGTAGTGACCTTTCGCTCTGCTATTTACAGCCAATTTGCACGTTGGGTTTTCCGTCATGACATTGAACTATGCCTTTGTTCTTTCGTACAAAAGCTTAGCGGCCAAATTAGCGAAAGGTTTGCGATCAAAATTAGCGTTCATCATTGACCAAACAAGACGGTAAAAATTGTACGGGTGTTTCGGAATCAAGTGCTTGCAGACAATAAACACCGCTTACATTTTAATTTCAATGTGGATTGAATTAGTCAAGTTTTGAAGTGAAACGGCGCTTAAGCCCATACGTTTGAATTCGGATTTGAGGTGGAAACTTTTAACACCACTTTAATTCATTTTTCCGCAACTCATTTGAAGTTAACACAAACGTTTCCAAAGAAGTGTTATCGCGTAGAAGCGCAAATCGAATTTGGCGAGCGATTTGTTTGTATCTTTTTCTGTAAGCGTGTGGGCCTCGAAAAATGCCAGTAAGCGTGGGCCGCGGATTGAAAAACGTTAAAAAAAACTTTGTAAATGGCACTTTGTTCTTTTTTATCATGTGTTTACCTGTGGTTTTCACCGTGTTGATTGCTTGCCGCTAAATCTTATCGTACCTTTCCGCAACAACGCCAAAATATCAAACGCAGAGATTTGACGCGATTGCGGTTTTCGTCATTTTGCGGAACTTTTGCCAAAGCAAAAGCAAATTTGCAAACCGACACAACAGGCTTTTGGTTTCGACAACAGGTGCTTTGTGCCGCGACGATGACCGACACATTCCGGCAAAACTTCTTCAGCGAAAGCAGCTGCCAATTACAGCGCTCTGTTAATGATGTGCGAAACACATTTTCGCACTGTCGAGGTCATACTAATACCATCCAGTGCCGACCACGAAAGAACGAAAACAAAAAATCCCGAACCTCGAAATTTGCTACCACTTGATTCAACATGAAAGTGACATTGTCCGTTAAAGTTCCGCGTACTTTCATTGCACGGAATTCGTGTTTTAATAAACCTGGACAGCATGGACTAAGCGATGAAACACAACCCATGTATGGCCAACCTTTTATGCGGTTTGTTTGACACCGACGGTGTTTCGCAGAAAAGAGATTTCGGCCATACAAAACTCCCCATGCAGAAATGTACAAATCAGATTTGAATCTATAGGCATGTACTGAACGTATATTGCGGTAACGTATGTTTGAGATAAGTTTTTTGTGCATCACGTTTTCACAGCATGATGCAACGTAATCTCATTACGCGTGCCAGCCGCTTTCGGTGTGATAACCCGCTTGCTCAGTCTAGGAAATTAAACCTTGCGCTCTGAGAGGATGTTTTTGCGGAAAAAAATCTTTTTCAACGGTGCGTGTGAGCGCTTTCCAAGAACATTATAATATTCAGGGGCGGACTGGGCCCCTGCAAACGCCGACCGTTTTTAAAAAGTTGCTGCAAAAATTTACGTTTGATCAAATTGCTTCTTCATTTAAACCGGACAGTTGTACTGGTTTCCGGGAAAATAATATACATAGGATCACGCCTAATTTTTGAACTTAAAATTTTACAAAAAAAACGGTTTTCCTAAGATTCAGTGTCTCGTAAACGCAAACTGAGCAATCCAGAATCTGTCTTGTTGTTTTATTGAACTTTTATCGCAGCTGTAAAAAACTCTATTTAACAAGTAACCGTATGCATCTACATCTCTGTTTATAAGTCATAAGGTGTCTTGGAAAAAACACCTGTACCTCGATACTCATTCCTGTACCTCGATACTCATTCCTGTGCCACGGAATTTTCCTGAAGCTTGAGTCTGGTTTGGAATCTGGAACAACATCTGTCTTTGCCTTCCATTCAAGAATTCCCCGCGTGTACATGCCCTTAGCACAAAGTCACGCCATGGTTGCCTTGAACCAACACACGCACGCTTTGCCGTCTTAACATGACGTAAGGATCTATGCCTCTTCACAGAAAGAGTTTAAACGCCGACAATGCAAAATCCATGGCACGGGGGCGTGTCAAAGGTCCGTGGAACGTCCTTGGCACGACTTACGTTCACCATCAGCTGATTGTAAACTTGGCACCAGGCTATAGCCAGCTGCTTTCTTTAGGTATGAAGCTACACGGAACTGACATTTAGACATCTGAATGTCATGGTGAACTGCTCCATTTGGCGGCTGCAGTTATTCCAGGCCGCTAACGATTCTGTTTACAGCCAAGCCCTAAAGTAAACCCAAACTTTTCTCCACTACTTTCACCACAGGAGAAGATAAGATAAAAAAAACAGGGTTTTGTATTTGTTGTCGGTCGAAGTTGCAATATCAGCAGAAGTGAACGATACCAGTACACACTTTGTGATAGCCTTACATGGCACGCACATGCAAACACAACAGAGAAAAACGTCCCATGCAGAGATCGTAAAGGCCAGTCATAATGACACAAACACATCAAATGTACATCAGAGGGTTTCGTATCCGTTTCAACTCTAAGCTATTATTAGTTTGTTTCCTTCGCTTAGCGACTTGGCATTTTGATAAGACACATTTTTGAACATGACGTGTATTGAGTGATCACTTGAAAGCCCACGGCTTATCTCTAAATACAATCCCCGGATAATTCTGGAACTTGTGAATCAGCGATAACGGCGTACAGACTGAAGCCGAAATAAGTTGTTTGGTAAACACTCAGGTGTCCAAAAAACATTTTCTAAACTTAGCGTAACGTCGTTGATATTAAAAGTAACAGACTAAAGAAATCTCCAGTCCAACCACACTTATAGTAAACGAAATGTGGGCTAGTTGATTTTCATACCGTAGTTTTTTGGGGTAATTAAAAACCAAACAGTAGAAACTTTTATGTGGTTTAATTAAATTCCAGAAACAAAAGAAACGGAATTAAAGAGCAGCCTAATTAAAAACACAACTGCCAAAAAACTGGTGTATAGTGAATATATTTTGTTGCAATGCACTGAGTGACGACAGCATTGATTGTTAAAACACTTGCAGTAAAACGTATTCACTATGCACAGGTTCCCTGGCAGCTGTGTTTTTAATTAGACTAATGTTAAAGTCCGTGTCTTTTGTTTCTAAGTTTTTAGGAATTCAATTAAACCGAATAAAGTTTTTTTGAACTCCAAACGTGCATTTACAAGGCAAAATGTGCTGTGCATGCAACGTTATCGCCTTGGCGTGACATTTAAAATGTCATTATTACTCTGCTCCTGAATTCTCAGCCAAATTGTGTCGCATTAGAAAACGTTTCCTTGAAAAATAGTCTTTGTAATTGTAAAGTACCCAGAATTCACATTGCCTAAACGTTTTTTCGCAGACCGCCCCACATTTGCACACACACATAATGTCCGGCGGCACACTAAAAAGCGATTTTCACCCATATAAGTTTCTCATAATTGCAGCGTTAATTTAGCTTGGTCTGTTTTGGTGCTAGAATTATTGATTGATGTCAAGTGTGCTGACAGCCACTATTAATGTTTAATTGGTGCTCCTGGCTCAAGTACCGCCTTCTGGGGATTTCATTTCATTTTGATTTTATATTTGGTCACAGTATAAAGCATTTATTATGTTGGCAACGTGTTTTTCTATGCCACACGACCCTTTAAGCTGATATTCTGGTGGTCATCAAGAGTGAGATCCGCCTGACCATTTAAAGTGGCTTGCTTGGTTGTAATTGCCACCTTTCGTAGAGGTTGTAACCGACATCTTAAAAAGTGCGTCACAGATTATTTGCAATTTCCGTTGTAAGTCAACACTTAGAAGTGATAAACACGTGCTTATTAGTCTTAGAAAAGTGTTTTTTAAAGGTCGTGCGTGTGAACAAATACCTTTTATTTAATGATAATTGGTCTCTTATACTTCTGTGATAATAACGTTGGCAATTATAACACTACACCGTGATAGAGGCAACGTACATCGGTTTGTGTTGACATTTGAGGTCTGGTTATGACATGTCAAAAAGTTTAAGCTTTCTCACGCTTTAGGGCACTTTAGATATTGATGTGTTTGGAGCGAAACGGTCGGTTTTTACGTTTGTTTTGAAATACAAGTTCGAGCGGCATACAAAAGTCCTACATGAAGTATAAAAACAGTAGTGGGTACTTTTTTAAACGCAATATAATTTTGCTTTATTATCAGAGCAAAAAAAACGCATGATTAACCGTCTTATAGTGGCGCCGTAACGGACAAATGAACCACTAATTTTTTTTACAGAAAGGCGACTGCTAAATCGAATTTCGATTTCTCTTATGCTTTCCTTTACGTCATGCATAGTAAACTGTTCTCGTCATGTCACGAAAAGTCGGTCAACCGGATGTTTTCGTCACTTATTTTCTGTGACTTGGCCTAATTGCCATATGAACTGTGTGTAGGTGGGAAATTCCAACATGAAGCCTGGCGTCTGAACAAAGAACTTGTTAATGAGAACTGCACGAGCACTTTGCACGCACAAAAGCAAATTTGTGGGCGTGAGCCATTTATATAATCGACATTACAATGCACATTTTCACAGTTACCTAATTTTAGCAAGGCACAAGTTGCCAAATTTGGCTGCATTTTTTCTTTTGTTTTACAAGTTGGCATAGATTTTTAGCTGGCATTACGTTACTCCATATTGATACCTGGAGTATAAACAACATCTAAACGCCTCAAAAAATACTGCGTTGTAAATACTCCAACTAAACTTCTCGTATTTTTTGGCATGAGTAATTGACACAACGCAGAAAACGATTACTTCAAAAGTTATTTACCATTGACCAAAGTTAGACAAGTATGCATCAATTTTATTGTAACATGCCTACAGCCAGTTTGTGTTGTTTTACTAAATAATACAGTGTAAAAACACATAGGCAGCGCTTGAGGTGTGTCCAAAGTTTACCTTGTTGCCTTCTCTAAATGCAAAAAAATACAAAATAAAGCTATGCGTNCAGTAGTGGGTACTTTTTTGAACGCAACATAATTTTACTTTATTATCAGAGCAAAAAAACGCATGATTAACGGTCTTATAGTTGCGCCGTAACGCACAAACGAACTCCTAACTTTTTTACAGAAAGGCGACTGCTAAATCGAATTTCGATTTCTCTTATGCTTTCCTTTACGTCATGCACAAAAAACTGTTCTCTTCATGTCACGAAAAGTCGGTCAACCGGATGTTTTCGTCACTTATTTTCTGTGACTTGGCCTAATTGCCATATGAACTGTGTATAGGTGGGAAATTCCAGCATGAAGCCTGGCGTCTGAACAAAGAACTTGTTAATGAGAACTGCACGAGCACTTTGCACGCACCAAAAGCAAATTTGTGGGCGTGAGCCATTTATATAATCGACATTACAATTTTAGCAAGACACAAGTTGCCAAATTTTGCTGCATTTTTTCTTTTGTTTTACAAGTTGGCATAGATTTTTAGCTGGCGCATTACGTTACTCCATATTGATACGTGGAGTATACACAACATCTAAACGCCTCAAAAAATACTACGTTGTAAATACTCCAACTAAACTTCTCGTATTTTTTGGCATGAGTAATTGACACAACGCAGAAAACGATTACTTCAAAAGTTATTTACCATTGACCAAAGTTAGACAAGTATGCATCAATTTTATTGTAACATGCCTACAGCCAGTTTGTGTTGTTTTACTAAATAATACAGTGTAAAAACACATAGGCAGCGCTTGAGGTGTGTCCAAAGTTTACCTTGTTGCCTTCTCTAAATGCAAAAAAATACAAAATAAAGCTATGCGTAAAAAACGTAATAAAACAGAAACAAAAAACACCACATAAATATTTCTCGGGGCACATCTTTATCTTTAAAGTATGGGATTTCCGTTGTAGAAATGATAGCTGTTGAATCCATAGAACTGGTGTCTCTTTTCCTTGTGCTTGATCGAATGGTGGAATCTGAGGTCTGCGGACTTGTCGGCAAACTCGTAATGTCTTGTGTTGTCCCTGTCAACGTTGCAATAAAAAGCTGATACAACGGATTTAAGAATTTTTTAAACTTAAGATTAGAAAGTTGCAACCTCCAACCGATTAACTTTTGCAGTGGAAGTAATGGTATCTTTGTGAACGAAATGAAAACATAACACATTATTTAAGGACATTTACTCCTATTCTTGGAACAAAACGTTGTGGCGTTTATGTGTAATTTTGTGTATTGCTGATTGGCTTAAACTTATTTGCAACACAATGTAATACATACGCAAAATCATTCATGTTAACCATAAAATTCAAGTAAGCACCATCTGAAAGCATTGTGTTGTTTACGCCGTTATAAACATCTATGGCTGGCTTAAAATGTAAAAGGCTAATGCGACGTAATATACTTAAAGCGATTGTGTTATGACTAAAAATATTTCCTGTCAAATTGCGGCCCAAGTTGTCACTCTAGAATAGATACCAAAAATGCCAAATTATGCAATAAATGCCCATGTGTGCGACTTGACTGTGTGATCCTTGTCAGTTGTTATGAACTCACACACGAATACCCATCGCATTGTGTTTGTCCTGATCTTGTCGCGCACGAAATCAATGCTTCTGTTGTGATACGCCACAAATATTGGCTAGGTTATTTGGTTTCCTAATCGTGGTTTTGTTCTGAATTCTTAGGCTTCTAAAACTTACCGGTAATCCGGCGCATTCTCGGGAAGATCTTCATGTAAACGCTTGTGGGCGTCAGACTGAAAAACAAATCAGTACAACGTTATTTCAAAACTTTGTCACATAGGATCCACAACCTGGTTGCAGAGTTATGAAAATGCGGCCAACGGGAAATTTATGTCCTTTCTAATTATAACTTATAGTTTACTAAACGTCGATAAATCAAAAGGGGAACAAACAAGATAAAAGCGTTGTCTAAACGCCTTTATCTTAATTGTGAATAAGGTCTGTTAAGACGTTTTTTTGCTCTTTGATACATGTTGCACCATGTTGTGCTATTTTACTTTGAGGTCACCAGGTGTGTGTTGTTACCATTACGAAATCCAAAAGTTGGCCGTTCAAAACAATCTTCGGGTGTTTTGACCTTTAGTTGCGTTTCCAGGTAATTCAACCACAGCTTGTTAGCCAATTAACACTATGACGAAAACGACAAAAAAAAAACGTCGTGTTTGCAAACCACAAACATCAAACTAAGCACAAGTTAGCAAACTGTTCATTTCCCTACAAATTGTCCGTGACGGCTTCAGCTATTTTTACACGGTCCGTAACGTACCTTGCTCCAGCCGTTTTGTATATTCAGCAACGCGGTTTGCGGTCTCGGAGCTCCGGGAACTGGTGTCCAACTTCTCGGTTCAAACTGGGCCTTCATGCGCATATCGTAGTTCCAATGCCAGTGATCGTGAGACCTGGGCTTCGTGTGGTCGTGGGGGAAGGCGCTCGATGGCCTGAGTGCTGGCCCGCGGGGCGACATTGCTGCAAATAAAAATGGCGCCCTTGCGTCAGGTGCACGAGTTTGAGGTTTTGTGTAAACAACAATGTTTGGGTTTGCGGCGAACAAAACCTTTTTTGCACTAGTTTTAACAACTCGTCGTTTTTTGTAGCTAAAAGCATTAGAACGTTAAGGAATTGGGAAAAAAAAACTTTTTTCATATCTGCAGCCAATCTGCATCTATTTTTATAGAAGCAAGGCTATAATTGTTAAAGAAATGTTCGTTAATACGATATAAATGCCGCTTTATAACTTTTTTTTATTCCGACAATTCTAAACAGTATATGTAGCCTTTGGTTTCAAGCAAGTGTTATTTTTACTGTTGGCGCACAATGAGTCGATTCTATTGCTAAAGTTAGATTAATTAATGTCCAATTCTGTTTCTTACCATAAACACCAAAATACCTCAAAATTACCGGTACACAGAAAATTCTAACCTGAATAAACCGACGGTTCCTTGACCGCCCGTGGTGGACTTGGTAGTGGAGTTGAGGGGCGGGAACCCTTGTAGTTTGGACTGGTTTCCGCGTTTGATAAAGGCGACGTTGTTGTTTTAAACCTGGATCCGTACTCGGATGAGGCAACGCGAACCACCTAAAAACGTGCGATAAGGGGTTTGACATCGAAATTTTCTTTTCAGCCGCGTGTTGAATGTGTCTGGACCAAAATTGACTTTAGGCAAATGAACCTGTTTCACACTGTGCCCCCTGTATACCTTGTTGTCTCCATTGCTGGAGGCCTTAGATGTGTTAGGATTGATAAGTTATAGATTACAAATCTAGTTGCGTCTTGAAAATGGAAGAAGTGTATTTCAAAAAAGGGCAAAAAATTCAGTGGTGTTTGTGTGATACTCAATAGACTTAGGTAAAACGCCTGCTTTATTATAGGTTTGCAAGCGGACGTTTTTCGATAAAGCAAATATTTCCAAATGTTGGCATTATTTATTCACTAAAAATAATTTTGTTGTGCGATTAGAATTTTACTGAACGATAAATTACGTCACGCCCGCCAATCTGTACCTCATTAAACGAAATGCTCCTGCTCGATCCGGTTCTTGGTGGGGAACCGGGAAGTTTTAGAATAGACCCGGTAGAAGATCCGGCCCGCATAGCCGGTTCCCCACTTCGCGATGCAATCGGGGCGCGTTCGGAATCGTGACTCAGCGAAAATGGGTTTGTGCGAGTAATGTAGCTCCATAGCACCCCATGGTGGTTTTGCTCCGGTGGATCGGTTATGGGGATGTCCCGGTGCCACGTGGTGGGAAAATCCTTGTAGCCGTCAAGCTGCCTGCATAAAATTACTGGCTGTTGTTATAAAACACCTAGTTATACCACCCGTGTCTTCTTGACGTTTTATACAAATTTGTTCGTGTCTGGTTTATCCGTCTAAGATCTAACTTTGTGACCTACATCCGACCGTTTCATACGCGAGTTTTGGTCCCACGACACGCTTGTGCGATAAGTATCTAAAATGTTAAAATGTCGGCTAACCAAATCCTATCAAGAATGGCACCGGAGTTGATGCAAAGCACAGGAGAAAGTTACCCCACAAAGGTGAAATGTATGATTCACGCCAGCACTACCGTTCCTCTGCGGTTCGCTAAATAAGTAGTTCTGATCTGCTTCCAAAAAATTTTAATTGACGTCAGGGGAGATTTGAAAATGTCTTTGTTCGTCATTGAAGCAACAAAATTTGGGTACTTCGATTTTATGTCCATATTTTAATTTTTCTGTATGTTGCCGTATTTGGATTATTTCCGCAGCACTGTAGCCTCTTACCGGTCGTGAAGGTCTGTTAATGTTCCTCGATCGCTTATCTTTTCTGTTGTGAACTTTAATCCGGTACTGTAGCGCTCTGCAGTGTCTGGTGTTTTATTCACTTGAAGCTCGTTGAGACGCCCCAGGTCCTCATGCACCTGCAAAATGTCAGCCACGTTCCTGTCGCTGATTGTTGGTTGCTTGTCTTAGCGTAACGGTGTGTTCGTTGGGTAGCCACGTTCAAACGAACATGATAGTGTAATTTACACTGTTAGGATTGTTTTAAAATTTAATTCAAATTATGCATATGCATACCACAACCAAACACAGTTACTTATCCCAATAGGAAAATGTTTTTGTGGTACGCAGCAAATTTCCTTTTTCTATATAGGCCCGATTTACTATTGAGAGTTGCGTGCTGCTTTCGTTGGGCAGAATCACTTTGAAATTTAGTATGTTTAACGTTATGGAAGAAGCGGTATGTGCTTCACCTGCTCAGCATGCTGATCCAGCGCTTTTGGCTGCACCCTGGTTCCCATTTGATCCACTTTGTTTCTCAGAGAGTTCATGTCGTAACTTGAACGATATTGAAGCTCCAACTTTTTCTGTTCATTATCTCGTTCAATTACCTGTGCATGTAAAAAAATTAATATACGTTGTATCTGCGTGTTTCGAATGTCGTATGTGTTATTAAAATGTTGCGTCTGGATGTTATGTTTCGAATCTCGTAGGCTGCCTTACAATGAAAGTGCCAATTTTGTTCAATTCCTAAAAATGCTACCGATCTCGTTTATACTGAGCTCTGGTTATTTTTATTTGTTTGTTAATTTCGCCTTTGCTAAAAATTCGGAGAGTAATGATGGATAAATTTGGAAGTCTTCAACTTTATCTTAATGCTATGCGTTAAATTCACCACAAGTCAACCTTAAATCGTTCCTCGCGTTCTCCTTGGTAGTCCTTTAGGTAGTGCTTTGTCTCTTCTGGAAGAGAGATCTGCTCCTCAATCGTCTTAGGTAGGTAATCATGTTCTCCTGATGTCCTTGGATCGGGCTCACTAGACTTCTTGGACTCAACCGTTGTAAGACCTGTAGTTTGCAAACAAAACTTTTTTATTTACTTCTGAAAATTCCTATGAATAATGATGGATCTAAATCCCCCTGAAACTGGATGTTCTTTGGTAAATTTTTCAACTTCGGTTGGTGAAACCGGAAAAATCACAAATGCGGTTTCGCTGGCAATAGTCTTAGTCTCCTTTTTGTAAAACTGTTCGCAAATTTATTGACATATTTCTTGCTAACGAATGTGTCAAGTGAGAATATTTTCAAGCACTTACCATGTTCGGGATTATTCTGAAGTTGCAACTTCTTCCATTGTTCGTCCACATCAGGATCCTCGTCTTCGCTTCTCACCATGGCTGACTTTGCCCGCAGTTTTGCTGATGCTTCACGCTGCAATAAAACGGGAAATTTGTTTTTGATTTATTATTGCGGAAAATACTCAACGACCGGTTTTTGAAAAAGTTTCTACCGCTAAAGTTTAACAATTAAAATTTCTTAACACTAAACAAAGACACTTTAAAACTCGAAACGTAACTCTCTATTTATTGTGTAAAGCAGTACCTGCGACTTGTAGTAAAATATGTATAAAAGGCTATAATCGTTTCCTGTGATCTTTTACTAATCGACAATAGGTATTGTCGCCTGACAAGCACAAGTATTGACTTACATATGCACGTATAAAGAGTAACATTGGAAACGACTGTTCTTTTGATATTATATACCTCGTTATAACTGTTAGCATGGTCGGCCGACATTCGTCCGGTTTTGTACCACTCATCTTTGCGGCGCAAAGATTTGGGTGTACTCGGAAGTGACGTGTAACCGCGAGTATCCATCACATCCGGACTATCGGGATCCGGATCTTCTTCCGGGTATCGAATCTTTGCCTCTAGATGGCGCCTGTTTTGATACATTCTCGCGTAGCGACCCTCCATTGGACGCGGTGGAATATATGATGGCGCTGTTGCTGGCATCTACCAGTATAGAACGTGTTTAGTGCTAAGACCTTTGGTGTGTGCCTGAATGGCAAACCTGACGATGTCTGAGGTTCAGTTGTACAAGGCAATTAGATAAACGGTATGTGCGGAAAAAATCATCAGTCATGTGGACAATCAAATTTTAACCAAAACCTGGCAGACAAATATCCGTTAAAATACTTTTTTCTTTGTGCCCTTATAGCTGACATAATATATTCCATGTCATAATTTTTAATTTACAATTTTGCACCGAATTAATAAAACCGTAATTTCAAACCACGTAGATGTGGGTTAAATAGGTGTGAAATAGCATCACGTTTTACCATGTCGTCGTTCCTTGTGTCCCTGCCTGACGATATCTCGTCGACCATTTTCTTATGGTAGTCGTCCAAGTGAAGAGCGTTTGACGGTCCATATCCTTGAAGCAAAAAAGCATAATTTATTGCAACTTCCATCTACGTTTGTAAATCTTCACAAAATGTTAAGCGATAATTTATGCTATTTGTGAAACAATAAATGGCAAAAGGGAACGTTTCAGGGCTAACATCAGTACCAAATAGCAGGTGCAGTGCTTATAGGTACTCGCCATTTTAGACCCCACTAAAACGTGACTTTTAGTAGATTAAAATTTGGCCAAGCAGATTAGCATTTACGCAAGAATTAATAATATTCTATGAAAGGAATTAGGATTTCGTGCTGGAATCGGATTTTAATGCTGGAAAAAAAACCTATATGTATATCACTCGGCGGTCTAAGTTTCGCCTAGCTGCATTCTTGGAAAGATTAGAGATTAGATTTCTACCAGGCGTTTGGAATTTCCCACGCCACGCTGACGCATGTGAAAATCGATCACGTCTAGCAGTGACTTGCCTTCTGGCAAACTTAAACCTTCTAAATTAAAGATGTAAAAATAATTTGTTTCTGTGTTGATTGCACCACAAAGCTGACAAAGTCCCAGAATTTGTGCCTATGTTTTGATGTCAGGTTTAGGTAATGGATATAAACGAAGGTCCTTTTGAATTAAGGAACTAAAAACACATTAGTTACTGTATTTATGGGGCCACAAAGCTGACAAAGTTCCCAAATTTATTTCACGTATTCTGCTGTCTGATTTATATGATGAATTGAAATGTAGTCGCGGCCTATTTCTAGATGTAAACATCGCTTATGATACATGTCGTGTGCAAAACTACAGGATTTCCTTTCTTTGTTTATAAACGCGGCGAGGCTACACCTTAATCTGTTAATGCTATCCAAAAGCGATTTAAATCGTGCAATATCCATCATGGCGCCCATCAATACGAAATACCTGTGAAATTATAGTCGTATGTTGTTTTCCATTGGTCTCGCTCCACGTTGCGAAGTGCGTTTGTGCTCCGCAGCTCCAACCGCTGATCCTCCTCCCGCAATCGGAGATTCGGTCGAATCTGTGTGACACGTTTGAGTTCAAACCGCTGACAATTTAACAGACAAACAAGCTGAATGAATACTAGACACAAGAACGCCACAAGTAAAATGCCAGTAAAGTTGTCAACTCTCCTTGCGTTAGGAGCAAGTGACGAGATGTTGTTAAAGTTCAATGGAAATTTGATTAAATTATTTTTTTATTTTGACAGATTTACAAGTTGTCCAAAATTCTGCAAAAGAAATTTGGGGTGTATAGGTCCCGATATTCTGGCACGTCAGTGTCATTTAAAGTGGCAGTGTCACTTTCATTAACGACCCACCATACTATCTTTTCTAAATCATTTCAAACGTGTATAACAGCTTCGCTTACAAGTTTTGGTGTAATCGGGTAGTACGGTTGTCTACCGCCATCTGGCGACTTCATTAGTTGGTAGTAGTCTCCTTCGCCTGGCCACGTGAGGGCCTTCTTGTCGCTTTCCTGTGGATTGTCCTGGAGCTCGCGACGGAAAGGTGAACCTGACACCGAATACAGTACAATGTATTGAAATGTTTGAAAATATACTTATCATACCGTGGATTTTTGACACAATGAAAGTATTAGACACAATAATAGAAACCTTAGGAACAAAAGATACGGACTGGAAAAGTATCTTGATTAAAAACATGCCAGAGAACTTGTAAATAGTGAAAACAATGTATCACAAACTTTTCGACAATCCCTGTTGTTATCATTAGGGCGCAACTACAAGTTAAACCACCAGCTACCGCTTTTTACCTTTTGATTTTGTAACAACAGTCACATCATGGCCACTAGCGGGTGTGTTCGGGTGCAGCGGTTGAGTGGAACGTGCTGGGTCTCCTGTTTGGGGATCGTCAGGAGTGTTAAACTTAGGGAACAAGGCCAGACGTGGTGTGTGGGATGCGTACGGATGCTCGGCGGGAAATGGCAGGTTGATTTGACGCTTGCTGTAAGGTATTATGTTCAGTTAATCGTTTCATCTGTACAAAGTAATAGGTTGAAGGGCAAGTGTGCTATTATTTAGCCTAGGCTGAAACAAATATGTGTTTCATCATATCGGTTTGTTTTGTGTAGTCGTCCAATGGTAAGGTTTATTCATGTTAGTTGGTACCTCAATACACGTACTTTCAGCCTCCTTCCGTTGTGGCATTAATCTTAATGCTATAAAACGTGTTAATTTCCTTTTCAAATACACTATGTTTACTTCTGTTTCAAGGTGTGCCTTACACCAGAGGTACAGTAGGTTATGTTTGCTATGGTGGGAATTTGCACCAAAGCATCTTGATAAAGGCGTGGTCAATGTTAACCAGAGCACTTAAAAGAGTGCGGACCTCCGCAAAGTTTCAATATATGTCACAAATTTCGGATGCAGTTTGTAGTTTAAATTACACACATGAAACAGCATCGAAGTATAGGAGGACCATACGTGCGTAACTTAGACCTAGTTTACTCACTAGGTGACCTTCCCAATAGGCCTAATGTAGTCTAACTGTTTAAGATGTTTTAGGCATTTCGCGATACTGTTTTAAACATCTACACAAACTTATAGTTCAAGGACTTTCATGTTTCACTTACTTCATTTCTTTGTCCGGAGACGGTGGCAGTACTTGGTCGCTTGTCCGGACGTGACTTTTGTTCAGCTTCGTGATGTCATAGTATTGTTCCACTTTTAAGTCACGTGGATCGCTTGCTCCGCTGCCGTAATGTCTGTGGCCCTGATGTGGCGAAACGCGAAACAATGTTGGAGTCATTTCACGTTCGAAAAAATATTTCTGCTTTGCCTCAAGTCTAGGTGTAAATAAATATTTAGTTCACTCCCTTTTGCTGTACTCTTTTGCTATGAATATCTTTCTGTATTTTTCACAGCTCATTCCAAGTTGGCTATACTTTAGGAAAACACATAAACTATTTAACACACCGTTGCGCATTCGTACTTGGTTAAAATCAATTCACACCAGCGGCATATGATCACATTGCATGTGCGGTTAACTTTTGTCTCCACCCGTACTACACACACGGTTGAATGCAACTATCTAATCAATTGCATTAGAAGAGTATGGCAAACATAACCGAGTGGGCTGTGTCAAGTCAAGAGGCCACGAAGCGGACAAAACTGCATTAAGATTTATAGCGTGGGTTATGATGNGGTTAAAATCAATTTGCACCCAGCGGCATATCATCACATGTGCATGTGCGCTTTACATTTGTCTCCACCCGTACCACACACGGTTAAATGCAACTATCTAATCAATTGCATTAGAAGAGTCTGGCAAACATAACCGAGTGGCCTGCGTCAAGTCAAGAGGCCACGAAGCGGACAAAATTGCATTAAGATTTATAGCGTGGGTTATGATGTATTAGCCTAGGCGATGAAATATATTGCTCTTTTTACGAGCTTGTATACATGGTTCGCTTTATCGATTACGATAAATGTATTTAGACGTGCTTAGCGCGCTGCTGGAAACCAATTACTGGCTTTTTGTTTACACCTACTAACATACAACACACTGTTGATTCAGTAAGGCTTATTCTGTATTATTCTGTAACCCAGGTTTAGAAAAATACCTTTTGAACAACTTCTGGTGGGTAACCTTTGGGTTTGGTGAACTCTGACGGCAGTTGAACTTTCTGAAGACCGCCGTACTCACGTACTCGTCCCCATGGCAACAGCGGCTGCTTGTCCAAGCTGGCCCGGTATTTCTCAAATCTATGTTCATATATAACGTGATATTGTAGTTTCATTGCTCTTAGGTTTGTAAAAATAATTTCTAAACAGAACCGCTGCCGCTTGTATTTAGTTTCGATCCGTCGCGTTCCGCTTCGTAAAAACAGGTAAAACTGTCTACTTGGATTAATTAACTTGCTATACGTATGAGTTACATTCAATTCACAACCTTGAAACTGTTAAAATACTATGAGAAATACACCGAAAAATCAATTAAAATGTAGACACAGCGAACTGCTGCGCATTAAACGGTTGGCAAATTGCAAGCAATAAACGTGCATTAGAAGTAATAGCTGCACCTAAAGTTTATCGGTCTCAGTTATCGTCGAACTAACACAAGAAATGACAATACGCGTTTATTTGCTTGCACTTACCGACTGGGGTTCACAGTAACTCTGTCCAATTGAAGTGGAGTAAACAGTTCATTCGACGCCAAGTTTTGTGACAAGTGGTCCGTGCCAAGCGTCTCCCGGTAGAAGTGGCTGAGTGGCAGTGAGGCCTGCACGGCAGTCATAATCGAAGGCCACGAGTAGACATATACACAAGCCACGTCGGTTGCGGTAAATTTTAGCTGAGTTTTCAAAACCTCGATCCGTTCTGCCCTAAAACAAGTCGGCTGTGATTGCTTAGTGCTAAAAGATTTCGGTAAAACACCCTTTTCGGCAATTATCTATAATTCTTCTACTGTAGCTAAGCCGACAACGACCGTCATACTAACGTCAGTGCTGATCTGAACAACTGCTGTAGAGAGATCAAAACAAAATGTTTCAAACTGTCTTCAAGATTTTGCACTATTGTATCGCCAAAAAATGCTATTGTAATCGCCAAAAAATGGCAACCAACTTATCCTATTCTATTTTTTCATTTCTGGCATGTTAACATTCCTTACTTGGAATCCTATTCATGCTTAGTATTCTCTCAACGTGGGTATGATGTTGACACGACCAATGACTTGTCTAATTTGTCATTGAGCAATGTTTGTCCAAAATCTATGACGTGGGTTTAATCGAACAGTTCCCCGCCGGTGTTCCAATAAATATTTGCGTTGTTAAAGGAGCGGCAGCTCAAGATTTCCCAATATTGACCAATCCAGGATATCGCGCCCTGTGGTTTCTGCTACCCTACACTTGTTAACGTGCGGGACACCGCACTTGATAATGTGCGTTTACCTGGCGACTTTAATGGACTACTTTTACAGCCGGATGTGCGTAGGGATTGCTCCCTATTCCTGCCTGCCTTTGTAACAACCTATTCCGTCTGATGTATTTACTAAACCAACTTGATAAAATCTGACCACACAGCTTTGAAAGGTTTTTAAACTTGTTTCTGTTTTCAAAATTCTTACTGGAATTCTAACACCTAGGTACATCACTAAACAGTGTAGTACACGTATACTGTCGAAAAGCGTTACTCAAAAGGAAAACTTGAACTTGTTCGGCACCACGCTGTGCCAACACAAGATTAGCGTTGTTGGTCGGTCCTTGCCTTAACAAAATGATGTGTATGTTAGGCTCGGGGGTTTGAAAGCCCTTCAAGCGCGCGACAATAGTCCTCAGGGTCCCTGTGCTTTCAAAAGCGGGCCTTCTGTTGATTTTAAATTGTACAGGCGACGTTAAAATCCATTTAAAGGGCGACTAAACAAAGCTACCTATCAACAAAAGACCGTCTGCCGAAACAGATACGGGCTCTATGAAGGGATGAATATAGGCGTATTGGTTTACAAACCGTCGTGCTACAAATGATTGACAAGTGTTTTTTGTACGGTGCTGAACATAGTGATTACACCTTGACGAAATCCAGTCTCTGGTTACTACACGGCAAAGCAATGTTTTCGTTGCTTTGGCAACATATTAATTCCTCTACCCGTTTGTCGCGCCTGCCTTTTTGCAGAGCTATAAGGCAAGACTTTCATCTTTGTACGTTCGTGCAACTGTGTTTCGACGCTTAAAATTCGACTTTGTAAATGAGGCTTTTTAGCAAGTTTGCATATGTCTAGGTCTTGCAAAACGTTGTGTCGCTGTGGTTCTTTAAAACGCCCATTTCAACGTGTTTACAATCATTACCAAACAGCAAAACAACAAATACCAACAGACCGTATTCCAGTTGCCACCATATGCCCTTCCCACACAATAATTTGTCATTAAATGTCCACATTACTTACGGGAATTTATTGTGGGCTTTAAATTAAACCCAGCGGTCCCCCGCGGCCTGGTACACCGTTCAGCTCCAGAAATGAGGTGTCGCCTTTCATGAAAGTATTTACTGTAACGTCCGATTTCAAAAGGTCACCCGATTAAATGCCCCGTTCGACAATAGCTAGGTGTTTTGCTATTATACTTCTCCTATTGTTGGAAACACGGCGCGGCCGTATTCATTCAAACTCCGTTTTTATGGCTACCACCAGTAATGAAAGGATATTTTAAAGGTCAACCAAAGCCTTGGTGATAAATGGGTCGCAAAAATATAAATAGACAGACATTTAAACGCATATATATTGTCACAATTGTTTTTTTGATGTAAAACAGAAATAATGTATTGATTCGGTTGTTTTACCAGCATTGGGGTTCGTTTTTTT
>QXVZ01022239.1:0-45891 GCA_008931825.1 Phallusia fumigata | reverse complement strand
ATATTGTAACCCTACTTCTATGTTTAAAACAACATGCATGTTTAAAACTGGTATCGCTGTTAATTGCGGAGGGTCACAGAAAATTTTAATAAATTTGAAGCGGTCGCAGCCTAAAAAGTTTAGGAAGCCCTAGCAAAAAAAAGTTTTGTTAAGGTTCGTTTGCATTCAAACAACATTTACTTGTATTCTGACTTCATGGCCGTTGGTTTGATCGGTTTTCCGCGTTTTTACTCCACTTGTGCCTCGCCGTTACACATGTTTTATGTTTATGGTGTTGCAACATTAGTTGAAACACAGTGCGGTCAGCCTTTTTTCTCTATTGGCCTTAAACGTAATTATCATGTTCTACCAAGGCGGAAGTTCCGATACAGGGCTACAATTTCTGAAGAAATGGTGTCACAGCTTGCGGTAGAAACAACATGTTTTATTGGATTGGCGGCATCAGTCTCTGCGGAGTATATCACTACCCCACATAAAATTACCCGTTTGCAATGTTACGGAACAAAAAATACCATTGAAGTCAAAAAAAGTTATTTGGTTTAAGCAACAGATTGGATCAGATGATGTTTTCAACAAACCTCATTCACCAGGAATTCAAACAGACACAACAGTTTTAATAGATCTGCAAGTACCCAAAAAATTATTGACACATGGGAAAAGAAAACAACAGGTGAAGAATTGATATTTTATTTATTGCTGTTCCTTATAACTCACCACATCAACATTTACAACGCCTGTCAGTTTTAACTGGTAATCAATACACATAAATATACATTTAGGTTTATGTACAATAGGACCTCAAAAAAGCAGCATTTATGAGAGGAATTAATGTTGATGTGTTTTTTTAAAAGCTTTTTTAACATATCAATAACAAAAAACAATTACAGTAAAGTTGCACCATAAGAAAAAACTTAGGCAAAAGTTCTGGAACACAAAACATACTCAGGAACATCACCTAAGAATTGCCTATCCTCATGAAATAGAATTTTTTTTACAAATATGTTGGGTATAAATAATTTTAGAAACCTGTACCAGACTGTCTCTGCGTAAACTACTGTTAAGACTGTTTACGAAACTTTTTTTAAATTACTGTTAAACTTATTCAAGTTCTTTTCCCAACAAGGAAAGTTGTCTCAGAAACTGGGAAGCATTGGAAAGTTCACTGCAGCCATAGGAAATTCTCTTTCCAGTTTTACTTTTGCAGTAGTCCATTAGATTGTGGTACTCAATATAGTTTCCTCCACCAACAACAAACACCACAGCATCAGTGTATGGTAATTTAGTCCTCCCAGCTCCTGAATCAACAGTGCGTGAGATTTTTGGGTCAAAATATCGATACTTTTCTGTTTCAGAACTATTTTTTAGCTCCATCAAAGAGTCTAAAATCTTTGTGACTGGAAGGTTGTGCTTTTTAATCACAAGGTTTTTCACTCCTTCCATGACAAATTGTGAGCCAGTACTCATGAGATGTGAGAACATGCCAACTGTTTTAGTTCCACCACCTCTGTATTGCTGCTGTGAACTTGTGGAAGGCATGCTGTACTGTCTCCAACGTTTGATGTATTTAATAGGAGACATGTCACAACCAGCTCCTTCAAGTGCTTGGGTAAATTGTTCCAAGTTTGTTTCATTTGTGGCTTGGCACAAAAAGTAAATCAGAAACATTCTCATTTTGTCCTCTGAAGTTCCCCCAAGAGGGTCATTGATTAAATCTAGCAAAGCCTTTTCAGATGCAGATTTGTTCATTATTTTTTCCTCCATTTCAAAGTATTCATCCAGTTTTCTTTCCTTTATACTGCCAAGAACAGCAGTGGCAATAGTTGTGTGCATATCAATCAACCTTTTCTTTTCAAGCAGCTCTGGAAGTGAGCTCATTGCAGATGTAAGTTTGGCGGTGTTATCTGATATATCAACTGGGCCGGAGTCAGTATCGGATAAGCCCATAGCAGACTTTAACCTCTGGACCTCCTCTTCATGGCCCTTGTATTCTTCAATTTCCCCCTGAACTGCTTGAGCAACTTCAGGAAATGGATTACCCTTGTACTGTTGCCAGAATTTGTCTGTCTGTCCCAAACCAAAAACTTTAGTCTTTTTTCGACTTTGGCTTGTTGACGCTGCTGCAGATTCTTCAACAATAGTAACACTGTTGAGTTTAAAATCCAATACATCATGAACAAGGGACTGGTATGTCCATGTGTGGTGAAGAGGTGTTGCAAGATCAACATTCCTGTCAACAAGCAGCAGCAAAGGACGCTGGAATGTGGAAAACTGTTGACCATGATCCCCAACAGAACCAGGCATAGAACTAAAAAAGCTGTTTCGTGCATCCCTTAAATTATCTCGGAACCGCTTGTCTAATTTTTCTGCCACCATTTCAGCAGCATTTCCAGATGGACATCTGATAATTGGCATAGCCCCCATACTGACAAAGACGCAGTACAAGCTGTCCACCACAGAATCAATAATAGACATCATTTCATAGTCCTTAAGATCAGATTTGTTCAGATCATGATATGAAGACATTCTATCACCCTTGCCTTTTATTACAAACAAGTCTTTCTCAAGAGTGACAAAGTTGATGTATTGATCAAAAACTCTTATCATTTGTGTATCAGCATCGCCCTGCAATGCAGCTGTTGCAACATCTTCCAGTTTGGTTCGGGAGATTGCTGATATGAAGTTAAAATGGTAGTTATCATACAGTTTGTCTTGCATGTCTTTGCAAATCCTTGATATATTTTCATCATTTGGAACCACAAAATAAACTGCAGTGACATCTGATATTGCATCTCGGGCACTCTCGAGAGGTAAATACAAAGTAATGCCCAAATCTCGAAGTTCAGCAACAGATAATAGGGGTGAAATGATGTCCTGACCATGTTGGTCATATATAAGGACTTTCCACTCTGGTTCTATGGCAGACTTTTTGGTGGCAACTTTGCCTAAATTTAGCATACATTTCAAAGCCGCAATTTGCCTATCCCTTATTGACGTTGACATGTTTCTACCACAGTTGCAAAACGCTTATATAGTTACAATGTATGTTACTTTTTTGCACCTCAAATGATTTAACACAAAAAATTAAACAACTTTGCACAACAAAAAAACAGTGCAAATCAATCAGACGATCAAACAAAATAATCTCGCCCTGATAAAAAACAACACCGCACATTGCCATTTTAGTTTACCTATCATACACGTTTTCGTTTTACACAAAAGTATTTCTGTTAAAAAATCGTTGCATCGGGGCCTAATTTTGTTTTTTAGTTAACTATTTACGAACAAGTCGCTACGATTTCTTTCACCAAGCGAAATAAACTCAACTCAAAATCGACAAGGATTCAGTTCCATTTATTTCCATTTTCACAAACCCTTACCTGCCGTTGTCACGCATGAATGACAAAATGATGTGGCGCAGGCAAAAGCAACTTACCTGTTTTAGCTATAATCGGTGCCACCTACAGAGAGTATATTGTCTGAAATAGGTTTAATACAGATAATTTAAGCTTTACGCATTACACCGTCAACTGGCGACTTTGGCCCTTACAACGGAAGTCATGTGAGCTTTGTTACATATTTTAAAACGAAATCAATTGAACGAGTATGTAAAGTCTGTTTGTTTTCACTACAGAATTAAAAGATACGAAAATAATCTTCGATAAAATCGTATTTTCTGTTTTTTGTAGTTCTAAAAAGATTTTGATTGTGGTCACGTGGTATATAGGGAAAGTACCGGTAAAAAAATCTTGACTGAAAATAGACACGTCACGTTCTGTGTTGTCTCGCGTGACGGGTGATCTCGAACGTTCTTAAAAAGACGTTTGAAGAAACATGTTGTTGGTTGGCGTTGGCCTTGTTTTTTCAATCCTTTTTAACTTTGCATGAAAAGATACCAGAGTTAAGGGAACAAACAGTGTCCGGCACCATGGGCCCCGACAGAATCTTAAGGCAAAGGGCAAATCTTAGCACATGCATACACACATAGACTTCGGTTTGAAGAAATTATGTACATATATTTTCTATTCAGTAGAATTGCTTTGCCTTTAACCTGAAAGATTATACTGTGGAATGGCAGAAAACCAAAGGTATTGTTTTATTACATTTACAGAGATTTCAGCGCTACGTGCCACAGTACCAGCACCCACATCTTGCACGCCCCTTTGTGTGCTTCACTTCATGTGGATGCAAATGTTTAGGCCCCAAACCCAATAGATCAAAAGATATTCAATGATTTGTTTGTTTGCTGGGGTGTGCGGGTGTGTCAGACACATTTTGATTTCAAAGAGCCTTTGTATCTAATCCAAAGATGCACTAGCAACAAGGAATTTTATGCCGCCCTATTACTAGTAATAAAAATTGTTAACATAACAAAAATATGTTTTGGTTTTCACTTTTGAACAAATGAAGTCTCTGTTTGAACATAGTGTTTAAATAGATATTGAGTTTTTACTGATTGGTTATTTTTCTGTTTTTATCTGTTGTCAGGTCATTTGGATTTTTGCAGATATTCTTTAGTTGAAAAAAAACTTTGCTATCATGTCAGCTGGTAAAGCCTGCATCCAAAGCCCTGCACCACAATTTACTGCAACAGCAGTGGTTGACTGTGATTTTCAGGAAATCAGTTTAAGCAGCTATCGGGGAAAGTATGTGGTTCTCTTCTTCTACCCATTGGATTTTACATTTGTATGTCCAACAGAAATCATAGCATTCAGTGATAGAGCAGATGAATTTCGTGCTATAGGCTGTGAAGTTTTGGCATGTTCAACAGACTCTCATTTCAGTCACCATGCATGGACCAATATACCAAGAAAGAAGGGTGGTCTTGGAAACATGAAAATTCCACTGATCGCTGACAAAAATCTGCAGATCTCCAAAGATTATGGTGTTCTCAAAGAGGATGAAGGCATAGCTTTCAGAGGGTTGTTTATAATTGATGGCAAAGGAATTCTTCGCCAGATTACCATCAACGACTTGCCTGTTGGAAGGTCAGTGGATGAAACCCTGCGGCTAGTCAAAGCATTCCAGTTTACTGATGAGTACGGGGAGGTTTGCCCAGCTGGCTGGAAACCTGGTGATGACACCATCAAGCCTGGTTTACAGGAGAGTCAAAAGTATTTCAGCAAGCAGTAACTAACCCCACCATCTTGCCGATCATAAGTGTGTGTTGCACAAGAATTTGCTGTGAACATTTTAGAAAATTCAATATGCTGTTGCATTCAATGAATCACCATTTTTGTATGTTTGCTACATGTAGTGTTTAAAAGCTGATCCTAAACCTGTCAATGTTTGTGTTGTAAGTGTTTCATGATTGCACCTAAATTTTCACTGCAGTGATTAGGACTGTATGCCAGCAGATGTCAAAATGGCTGTATTTTTCTGCTTGTGTGCTGAATCTAAGATATGACTTACCTTTTTGTAGAAAGTACCAGTATGACTTTTTTTGTTGTCCAGTTTGTGTTGTGCACCTGAGCTTTACACAGTAGTACCATTCAACGTGTTACTAAATTGTGGGATAAACACACTTTGCCTATATGCAGATAAGAAATTTTTAGTGGCCATCAAAATGTAGGTCTTGTAATGGACATATATGCCTGAAATGAAAGTATGTCACTTGCAAATATTTTGACCTGCATTGGGGTACTGTGCATTGCAAATACTTTTCAAGCAAAAAACTCAATTGAATTTCCGGAGGAGCTAAAGCAGTCATCTCATGTTAGGTAAGTGTCTGCAACACCAATACAAAACCCTTGGTGTCTTCACTGCTCTTCTTTTTTAGACCAATCATAATAGCTAGCACAGTAGATGGAAGGGTATCAGCATTAGATGTCCAAAAAGGTGGAAAGCTTATTTGGCAAGTGGATTTGGGAAATGGTCCTCTTGTTTCCTCCTCAATATCCAAACTTGTCTATAAGGAGGTAAGACTACATTTTCTGCAAAAAGTATTTTGGCCTTACAAATTTGTTGTCTATAAATTTAGGATGGAAAATCTGTGAGGCTTATACCATCTTTGAGTGGAGGATTGTTTAGATTTGATGGAGAAGCAGTTGAGGTTTGTAAAATCCAATATGTAATGTCAAATTTGAAAATGAGCTAATATTTGTAGGTGAATGTTTTAGAAAGAATGATAAATTGCCAATGCAAATGGCTTAGTTTCAACGCACTGAAAACCTTGGGATATGTAAGCCAAGCAAAGACTACTAAAAAAATGTCCCTCAACTTTGTGGAATCTGAATTCAGCTGGTTAAAAATTAAATATAAATAGATATATGAAGCATTGTTTGAGAGAAGTTTTGATCAGTGAATTTGAAAAAACTTAAAATAGAAACATTTTTAATGCAGGCAGTACCATTTGATGCAGATCAGCTGTTAAGTTCATCCTTCAGACTTGCAGAAGAAACTGTTCTTGTTGGAGGAAAGGAAACAACAACTAGTGGTATTGATGCATTTGATGGAAAGTAGGTGACAATGTTTCTCTATTACATGTTCGTTGAGTTGCACACTAACTTTGTCTATTTTCTTTGAATCAAGAGAATATTCATCTAATATTTCTGTTGCTCATAGTGTAATAACAAAATGTTCTTACATTAGTTGTCTGTGTAAGATGAAGTGCTTGTAAACAACATCTTGTTACTGATATAGTTGAAATCTGTGTTTGTCTAGTTATACTGTGCAAGAATGTTTAATAATGTTCATTCTGACAATTTCTATGTTTCTTTTGAAAATTAACCCATTTAAATACTTTCAGGGTGTTGTATTCATGCACAACAACTGGTTGTGAACAGCACCAACCTGCACATGATAGTCATGGTGTGTTAGTAGTAAAGAGGCAACAACAAACTGTAAGATCAATTGAGAATCGAAATGGACATGAAAAGTAAGTAGCTGAAGCATATATTTTATGTTAGTAACATAACAATAAATTCTTGCTGTGTTTAGTTGGAACTTCAGTGTTGGTGAAATCAATCTTAATTTTTCAAAGGGGAAATCTGTGCATTTGTTAGAGGGCTCTGGCGATAAATCAAAGCAAAATGATCATTCTGAAATGGTAGGTTAGATAAAAACAAAGAAAAGTCAAGTGATTAGCCTGTCGTTAAAAACTTCTAAAACAAGCATATTCTAGCCTAAATTTAACACCAAACTGTTTCAGCATGGTACAAAGTGTGAAACTGATGATCTTGAGCCATTCTGTGCTGCTGATGCCCAAAGAATCAAAGTCATTGTGCCTGACGGAACTATTTGTTTAGTGACTTCAAAAAACAAACATGTTATCAAGTGGAAATACCAGGTTGGTAGCAGAGAATTTTTAATCTGTACTGTTCATTGTCACCGGCAAAACAACATAATGTGGTGTTAAGGTCAATTCTAATTTATGTTAAAAATTTTTTTTAAATCTTGTAATTCTAGCAAAAATCTATGAAAATAAGTGTTCTAAACACTTTGGGTCAGGTGCGGCAAATACATTTAAGTTTGTTTTGCTGTTGTGCACAGAGTTTTAAACCACTTCATATTGATTAAGTTTGGAACACCAGTTTCATCTGCATGGCTTCTGTATGGCGACAACCTATACAAGCTTGACTTGTTTGATCCAACAAGAATTCCCGCCTTGGAAAAAGACAAACCAGATGGACGACCTGCACCGAAGGATACAATATATATGGGTAAGGCTGATTAGTTGCAATTTCCTGTTACATATGCAGTGACAAGCCCTGTGGTTAGCACTCTGGTTTTATGTTATGATGAATCATACTGCTGCTGCTCATGCATGCAATTAAATTAATTTGCCATGTACAGTTTTATGGGACTAACTGGCCCTAATAAGTGCAATTGTTTTGAGTGGTGGTGTAAGGAATGAAAGCCATTGAACACGATACAATAATGTAATTGTTTGCTTTCTTTTGTTTTTTAACCCGAAAGTTGATTGTTTACCCTGCCTTTGTCTGTGCAACAGGTACATACAAAAATCATGCCTACATTCAGGCTTCACCAAGTGTCCAGAAGGCAATTGGCCATGCTGCTGATGCCAACATCCCTGGATCATCCAACTTGGCTAAGTAAGTTTATAGGATTGTCTGTTCTGGGTCAAGCTCTGTGACTTTACTTTTTCCTTGTAGGTATAAGACTCCCCGGTTTACATATCGTCCTTATCTGGGAAAAGCTGACCACTTGACTTTGGCAAACTTGGGCCAAGGTGTAAACACTGAGGGCAGTTCAACCGAATTAATTATTAAGGGAAAACCTCCACCCGGCGGCAGTTGTGGCAAAATTCTATCTGTATACAATGAGGAAAACGACAAAGGTGTGGATTTAAGCATTTTAGGGGATTTTAATTTAAACATTGTGTGGGATTGTGCGACTGTTACAGCTTACAAAGCTGTTTTTTGTATTGTTGTGCAAATTTTCAGCATTGAATGTTTTACTTAGGCACTGGATATTACCTTCAAGGAGATGTTTCTTATCTTACAAGACTTCAAAAAACTTCAAGGCGACAAGGTCGAAACACAGTGGACTCTCTAGAAAATGATTCATATAAGTATGTGTAAACATATAGTGTAACTATATGTCTATGCTAAACAAATAAGTTTATGCTGCACGAATTTTTCAACAGTTATGACATTGACATTGTTTATTCATCCTTTATGCATTGGTGGAAGGAGCTTCTCATTCTAACTGTTTCTGTATCCATATTTGTGCAATGTCTAATTGCAAAAATTATGCAAGTGAAGGTACTCCATATTTAGTGTTTTGTGTGAATTTGTTATTTTTTTACTATTTATGACTTTTGTTTGCTCAATTTATAGGCCCGCTATCGAAATGAGGCAGTTTCTTCCCTTGACAAATCAAAATCAGAAACATATGATTTGCCACCCAACTATTCATTAGCAAATGTAACTGACGGTATCTTTGAGTCAAGGTTTCTTCAAGACTTTGAACCATTGGAATGTCTTGGAAAAGTAAGAATTAAACAGCATTCAAATACAACAAAACAAAAACAATATCATACAGTATGAAGTTTTGTAATCATGTTGAAACAGAGGACATCTTAATTACACTACAACATATAAAGTTACAAATGTAGCTTGTTTTTCAGGGTGGTTTTGGTGTTGTATTTCAAGCTCGCAATAAAATGGATGACTGCCAATATGCAGTAAAGCGGATATTGCTGCCAAACAAGTAACTTTTCATTCTTTTCCATATGGCAGTAATTTTGTGTGCTACATGTGCTGCTAAAGCGATTTGTTTGATGTTCAATATTATTTCTGTTCCACTCCTTTCTTGAAAATAGTCTTCAGTTTTGCTTTTTGTTTCCTCCACTTCCAAGTGTTTTGCCCAATAGGTTGTCAAACAGGTTATACTATGTAAGAGAAATATCTGCCAGGTTGTAACTTATGCGACTGTAATTTGGTTTTGACTGGTATTTTTCCCCGTCATTAAAGAGATTGGGTTTGGGTCTGTAAGGTTAAACTTGTTTGCCAATTTATTTAAAAAATTTCATCATCGTGAGGTTGTTTTTGCTTAACTGTTAGTTTGTTATCATATTTCCAGTTTAAGTGCAAGGGAAAAAGTTCTCCGTGAAGTTAGGGCACTCGCAAAACTCGAGCACCAATCAATAGTTCGATACTTCAATGCTTGGAGTGAACACCCTCCTCAAGGTTGGCAGAAGCAACAGGATGAAACTTTACTTAAAGACCTTAGGTAGGTGCCACAATCAAACTAGCACTTATTTATTGATAAAAAGCCTTTTGTTTTAAAACAAACTTGCAGACACTAAACATTTTGTTTGCTGAACATAAAAATCTGCTTGTTTGGCAAGAAGCTGCATTTATGGCTAGGATTACTTTTAAGGTTCAAAATAATGTTTGAGATAAAAGAAACATAGGTGCGAAAATCACTCCAAGTAATAACATGGTAGTTTTGTACTGTGCTAATGATTTGGTTTTAAATGTTCATGTGAAGTGTACTTGGTTTTAAATGTGAAGTACTTAAGTGTCAAAGTGGTTTTTGACATTGTGGTGTGTAAGTTGAACAGTTCAACTGAGGAAATTTGCTGTGTAAGGTTGATGTTTTGTCAGTTGGCAATACTGATGTGTGTTGTAAGCAGGTGGATGAATTTGGCAAATTACTTTGTTGACTAACTTTACCACAAATAATGTCACTAAAATCTGCTGTTGGGCAACCTTGACAAAGCAGGTTAATTTACACGAATGGGGCCTTGTGCAACTTTATTCAATTGTAGCGCATGGACGCAGACTCCAAATGTGGCAGTCACCGAAGTAAAAAGACCAACTGGTGTGCTTCAAACCTCGCAAGTACTCACTGACATCGGCAGCCATTCGTCACGCGAAGTGTCTTCTCACAACGTCAGTACTTCAAGCGATGATCACGTGGTTTTTCGTCGTGACGCCGGACTGAGCGCAACCCAGGGTTTCAAGTTGCAGAACGCAGAACGCGAAACGGACGCTGATTGGACAGGAAGTTTTGCTGTCGGAAGTATTGCCGGTGGCCCAAAAGCGAGCAAGTTCTTTCAGTCGGACAGCTCTATGTCGGAAATGTCGAACGCAAACGAAATTCGAAATCGAAATAATAGTTCGGCGAAATTCGGGACGCCGTTTCAGAGATATCAACAGGATTCCATGAGCATTGTGTTCGATGACGGCTACAGTAGCAAAAAAGACATGGCAAGCTGCGTGTTTGGCCACGAGGTAACAATTCTCCCAAACTCTTTTGCGTTAATAAAGCTTACATTAATCATAATGCAATTCGCGCCTTTTCGAAAACAACTAACATAATATTGTTTAGGCTATGGCCTTTATATTTTTGTCACAATTGAATCATACGTGCTTTATTTTAAGGGCACCTTTGGTTTTCGTCTCGATGAGACTTTCCGTTTACAGTTTTCAAAAATGCCGCTTTACTTTTCACTTCCAAAACCTCTCGTTTTGCAGGCTTCTGATGACGAAGTTAATAAGCAACTACCAACGAACGATGATCTGATGTCGCCGGGTCTGCGCAAACGATCAGTGTCAGCCAAGGGTAAGAACATACGATTTTCGGTGGTGTCGCAATCGTCTGTTTCTCATTTCTCTGTGTTTGCATATGGGGCCTGAAATCAATGACGAAACGATCACACCACAAACTGCTGGTTAGACAGGCGCACATGACAAATGCTACTGGTGCTAGAGAACCCATAAAACGCAAACACAGTACACATAGAACTGATCTTAAATGGCTGCCATGNGCCAAGGGTAAGAACATACGATTTTCGGTGGTATCGCAATCGTCTGTTTCTCATTTCTTTGTGTTTGCATATGGGGCCTGAAATCAATGACGAAACGATCACACCATAAACTGCTGGTTAGACAGGCGCACATGACAAATCCTACTGGTGCTAGAGAACCCATAAAACGCAAACACTGTACACATAGAACTGATCTTAAATGGCTGCCATGTCTTTACTATCAATGTTTAATTAAACCTGCTGTGGAAAAATGACCCTGATGTTATACCAGGCTTCAAACAAATTGCCAAGGTTTGGGAAAGTGGATTTTATAAATTGTTTGCGTAACAGTCGCCCTGCAGTTTTTTTCGATGACTTGCAGTCCACTAAAAACTCGAATTAACTTCACACGCGGTTATAATTCAGCCATAGTTTGTGCAACAATCGAGTTACGTTATCTGTGATATCACAAAGTAGCATCGCGCGGTGGTGCCACGAAGGGCCAAAAGAACATTAGGTATATTTGAGCAATCACGCAATATAGCATTGACTAAGAGACTAAAGACCTTTTGTGGTCCACCTTAAATCGTTCCATGGACCCCTAAGGGACCGTGGACCGCAGTTGAGAACCGCTGACTTACGAAAACAACAATTTATCTCAGTTACAGACACAAGTACGTCCGAACTGAAGTCAGTCGTCTGCTGTAAAGATGCTGCTCCTAAAAAGACAGAAGAGGTTGGTTCGGTGACCAACCAGGAGCAAACTAACAAACCGGAACGCACTATGTATCTCTACATTCAAATGCAGTTGTGCAGGAAAGAAAGTTTACGTGAATGGCTGGCTGCTAATGTACAAAAACGGGATCGGTCGCGGTGTATTGGTATATTTGAACAGGTAAGCATGATAGTCACTGACATTAAAATTTTTTAAATAATTTGAATTTTCGGGTATTCACAGACGTTTTCAAAAGTATACATTAATATGCGACTGCTTCAAGCCGTTTGTTGTTTAAAACAAAGTTTCGTTTGACTTAAAGCACTCTGTGAAGGTCGTAGATGTGCTCTATAATTCCAAAAAGCCTAGTTTACCTAATCCTTGTCGAAACTTTTTTGCAAAATAATTTTCTTGCAGGTGGTAAGTGCAGTTTGTTACGTTCACGATCAAGGCCTCATCCATCGTGATTTGAAACCATCTAATGTGTTTTTCTCGCTCGACGGAACTGTTAAAGTCGGAGACTTCGGTTTGGTCGCGCATGTGGGTGAAGGTCACACAATGTTTGAGGGAAGTACTTCGGACGATCCCATTGCTGAAGTTCGCCACACACAGCAAGTCGGAACCCGAATGTACATGGCCCCGGAACAGGTGGATTGTAAAGTTTTTTTTTTCAACTAGTCGAAAATATTCAAAAATTGACTTATTTGTTGTGTGGTGACCTATCTCAAATGCTACTCAAATAAAGAGCCTCTGAATGTTACACTTACCACTAGATGTTGTTCTATCGAAACATAACTTGTCAAGAAATTGTTTAAAAAAATTATAAACTTGAAATAAACTAATGTCTGTTGAAATGTGACGTTTAGTTTGTTATAAAACTGGTTGTTTTCACAGATGACAAGTCAAAACTACAGCAAAAAAGTGGATATTTATGCACTTGGTCTGATTCTGTTCGAGTTATCCAATTTATTTGGAACCCAGATGGAACGAATTAGACATTTGACTGATGCCAGAAAACTAAAATTTCCAAATGACTTTTTATCCGAATTTCCACAAGAGGTAAAATGCATACAAAATGAGCTTAAACGTGTTTATGAAACTTTATTAGAAATATAACTGTACTTTATGCAGCAAATTTTTTAGAATAAAAATCCTTCTTTCAAACATTCATTGTGTCAAAGTTAACAGTGCGTGGTTTTTTTAGGCTTGTCTCGCACAAACCATGTTATCACGTGATCCAACCCAACGACCTTCGGCGATCGAAATCAGCGAGGACAAACTTTTCGAACAAATAATAAACGATGAAGGAGATAGGAATCAAGCGTCAAGACGTTCACGAACCTCATCTTCACGCAGCTCCGACTCATTTTCTCTCAGCTAGATATCTTATGTTAATAGGTCTATTTATTGGACCAATTAAAATTGGTGACAAAGTAGTATTTGATCTTAGTCCAAAAAAAACCACTGGCTGGTTACATAGCTTGCTCTGGATCAGCTTTAACTGCGTAACAAATGTTACTGTTGATTTGCACCATGTGCCAAGTGATCCTGTTACCAACATCCTCACTTTTGTACACCGCGTCGGTTTAGACCTTTTCACGTTTTATTTTATGCTTTGTTTGTCATTATATGTACCGTTTTATTGCGCTGTCGCTATTTATCAGAAAAAGGCCAAAATTACAAAATTATTTGATGTTTTTGTCTGTTGTACATGTTAAAATATATGCGTCTAATTATGCACGCCTGTATAACCGTTTTTGACAATATTGTCTGTTATACCATATAACATTCCAACTTAACTTCCTGGTATACATCGTAGCCATCAATCACAAAAGTTTGGTGTTTTCGTTAGCAAAGCTATAGAATTATGACAACAAATTCCAAAATTAGTTGTTTCAAAATTACCTAGCAAAGGCAGCCCCAGTATAAAATGTACCCATTTTAGTGGGATTTTTTGCTTCACTGCAAATAGTTTTGTTTACTTTTATGCAATAAAATGTGGTGTCTGTGACTGTCATAGTCTTACGTTATTGTTGTTTTACAGTTGTACGGGGTATAGTGGCAATTTCAGAGGTGTCGGTGCTCTGTGCACATGCCCACTATTTATTCACTTTCCTCGACTCAATGACCTATTATTTTTTACACAGGTGGCGGAGCGGATTTTGAGTAAAACTGTTTGTTTCAGGTTGTTTAGATTTTGGATACGTTTCTGTACCCCCACACAAAACAACTGTCATATTACCAAAACTTTTAATAGGTGTTGAACAGAACCTTTATGGCGGTAAAAAGAAATGAAAAAAAAAACAGATCAACCACGAATTAATTTTATTTACAGAGTTTCTGTGTATTTTTATCGTCCAACTTTTCCATCCGGCATCCTATTGACATTTGCAATGGGTGCAGTACATCTTGAACAATTTATAGCACCAGCTTGCTGGTAAATTCGCTGCGTTTCTATGCCAAATGATGTCACAAGTCGAACCGCAGAAATATGAGCCCGAACTTTCAAAATATTAGAATAGTTATTATTAGTAACTACGAACAGTTTGGGCGATTTTGCTAGAAGCAAATTACAACATACACCAGTTCTTTACCTTTAATTTGTCGAACATCTTTCTCTAATATTTGTACTTCCGCTTTGAAAGGCGTTTTACGATCGATTTCCTCACTTGCATTTTCCGAATGCATGTCAGCAGAAAAAATCTCATTAGAAACCATGAAGGTACAGATTACAGATAACAAACATTTGTTCTACATTTATTTTTCCATCTTTGTGACGTAAAAGTAATTTACTTTCCGTTCCAGTTCGTTGAATTTGACGAGAAAAATTTTCATTGACAGACAGACAGTCTGTTCTCACACAAGAAGTTTCAGAACTTCAAGCTGGTAGCTAACAGGTGATATTGATAATAGAGCTACCTACTCGTTTACGAATTGTTTGAGGAACAGTCTGTTTATACAGTAGTATATTTTGCCCCAAACCGGTAGGTTCAAGTCATCGTAACAATATTCATTACATTAGCAAATCTGCGAGCTACAGTTAGAAAAAAATTTCCCTGAGTTATTATATTGTGTTTTGGTTGTAGTTTGACTTTTTTAGAGAACAAATTGTTTAAATGCTATTTTAACAGTCCTGTTTTTAACATAAAATTAGTTCTGCTGAAATCAGCATCTAACCATTTTGAAACGTTTTCTGTATATACAGGTGGATCACCAAACAAAAAAGTAAAATTGGTAGGTTGACTTTTAAAGAAATCGTTCAGTCTGACTGAATTTGCAGAAGCAACATCATAAGATGTCACAAAAGTTACACGGGTCATTGAAGAAAAGTGACACTGGTATTTCACCAAGACCAAACCGCACTTCATGTCTTCGTAACAGACAAAAAGATAACAACAAGGAATCTGTTGGCAAGTTACATAAATTCAACATTTTGTTACCTAAATCATATTTTTAACTTAAACGTTATTTCAAATGATTTTTTCCATTTGTAAATGTGGTAATTTTCTTTTATACTTGTAGAGTCACGGAGCAGTTCACCATCTCATACCATCTCTCCATTCTCGTCAAGAAGAAGTTCGTGTGACGAAATTGTTGTGTTTCCAGATAAAAAAGAGATAGATTCCAAACAAGCATCTAAGGTATTTACTATAAGTTTCAACCTTTTCAATGATAAATGTTGAGAAAAATGTTACAATTTTGAGTTCGATTGGTTGGTTCCGTAGTTAACTTGGTATGGTACTTGTAGCATAGTCTAGTTCAGCACTGTCATTACAAAACTAGGTCAGAAAACTATTAGCAACCTGTTTTTAAGGAATCTCCACGTCATCAGTGTGGTGTGAACGACGAAAATCAAATACACAGCAGTTGCACATCACAACCTGACACACCAACCATGTCACACTCTCAAGCTAAAAGAGGTTTGCGATCATTACTTTAGCTACTTTGGCAACTTTATTTAGTGTACATAAACGTGGTCCTCTCTTTTTATAACTTTATGTGTGAAAGTATAAATTGACTTTGACTTTGAACTTTCAACAGTATAAATTATGCAGTATTTTTTGCAATTTTATAATCCTGCAACACAAAAATGCTGATCAAACAAAGCGCATTATTTTGTTTAGCTAAAGGCCATGTGACTTGTAAATTGTAGACACGATGTTGACAAATGTGTAAACTTTTTAGCAAATGCAAAGAAGAGCGAAAAAGACAAGAAAATGATTATTTGTGTTGATGATACAAGATTTGTTGTGGATAAAAACTTGTTTGCAACCAAGCCGGATACCATGCTTGCCAAGTTAGTTGTGTTGTGATTAAAATTTGCTTTCTAACCTATTTGGGCTTTGGTCTTGTAACTGTATTAGCTTTATTATTGTCAATCAAGTTTAGGATACAATCTAAACATTTGCCACTGGCTAGTTTTGTGATGACCTGTCAATTATCCAGTTTAAATTTTATATTTAGGATGTTCAGTTCATGTATGGTTGAAAGGGAATGGACTAAACCCAATGAACGCGGAGAATATGATATTGGAGAGGGAGCATCAGCTGTCGTATTTAAAGCTTTACTGGTAAACTAAATTATGCATTTGGAAATACTTCCGAGTAAAGCACTATAACCAAAGTCCCTGAATGGCAGATATTGTTTATTTACCTGTTTTTTCTGTTTACATAAACTCAGTTTCCTTAACAATGCAGTTTGTTTGGTCTGCTTGCATTATTGATCAATAACCTAAGCAGCTTTTGTATTAGGTTTGGTGCAGCCACCAAGTAGTTAAAATTGTTTACACTAATAACTAAAGGTTATTAACAGTTTAACACCAACACTGAATCTTTTGTATGTCAAAAGGTTTGACTGTTTCATTAACAAATATTTTCTGATGTATTTGTTTTGTTCAGGAGTAATGTGCACAAGGAACTATTTAAATATGTTTTTTATAGGAGTACTACACGCAAGGAGTGGTGCTTTGCCCACCAGGTGTAGCAGTACGTGACCTACGGAATGCATGTGAATATTTTCTTATTCCATTTAACCATGAAACAATCAAATGTTCCAACTTGGGTGGGTTTTGTTTTTTATTGAACTCACAGGAAAGGTAGGTTGACAAGTTTTAAAATTTTTTGTTAATTTTTGGACAGGTGCATTTATGCATGAAGTGTCCAACGATGGAGCTAGATCAAAGTTCTTGGGGTTTTTGGACAAGGAAATTTTGCCCATAATGGTCAAAGTAGCTCAGGTAAATGATATCAAATTTTGCAAAAACCTGTGTGGTTACATGATATAAAGTCCTGTCATACCATGAGCCAAACCACCCAAGTTATTGACAAAACGTGAATCCTTTGCCAAGGCATTTTACTTTCCATTCAGCTATCTCTTAGTCTAACACAAGCAAACGTAGCCCAGCTTCACTAGCAAAAAATTTTGATTTCATATGCAACAACAGAATACAACCTTAAGGCACTTAAATGCAGTTAAACTCGTACAAAGAATAAAATACGTTTTAGTACGTGGTAATTAGCACACTAAGTAATTGACAAACAGTTGCGGACCGTACGAAAACACTGTTAACACTACAACACACTTGGTTTTTATGTCTTATGCCTTTATGATTCGTGACTCTTTCAACGCTTTGCGTTTAGTGCGGTGATCGTGAATGTCATATTGTTGTGCTTACTGATGACGATAATGTGGAATGGGATCTTGACTTTCCACCACAAATGGGAGAGGAATACACAGAGACAATACGAAGTACCCAAGTTCATCGCTTCCTGCGGTATATCGAGAACCGCGAAGTGGCCAAAAGTGTCTTGAAGGAAAGAGGAATGAAAAAAATACGGCTTGGAATTGAAGGTCAGATACTTGTTTTTGAACTTGATTGCAAGGACGCCCATTTAGGGTTTACACGATTAGTTTTTGTGGGTAAAAACGATAAACGAAACACCCATTTTAACGACAGAGAAAGGACGAATCGTTTGGTAGAAGGGAGTTTGAATTTCGAACATGAAATCATCATGTGCTTTAGCTAATCCACGGTCCAAACGCGTTTTATCGCATTCAAATAAACAACAATATTAGCCGTGCTGCGCCAATTGAGGTTTTCGGTTGCCACAATTGGCTTGAAGTAGCTATTGATTTCTTGCATGTGCAGGTTACCCGATATCGATGGATCAAGTGAAGAGACGAAGCAGCGGTCGACAGGAGGTGATATATGATTACGTGCAGCGCTCGTTTATTGCAATGTCTTGGGAGAAAGAGGAAAGCAAGTCTCGTCACGTCGACTTTCAGTGCGTCAACAAGTCGAAGAGCATCACAAACCTGGTAGCCGCAGCAGCTGACACTCCCCAAGATCATGGACTGGTATGATGTTGTTTTGCATCTTAACTGTTAAGCAAGCGATTGTTTGCCGCGTTTCTTTCAAAGATACACATTTTCGTTGTAGTACTTGGTTGTTGTAAAAACGAACTGATTTCAAGTTGGGGATTAATGTCATCCTGTGTGGCGAGTTTTCTTTAAATTTTTAAACATATTTTACTGATACCAAAATGGTTTGTACCATAATACTTAATAATAAGTGCTCTGTTTAAAAAAATATTGTAAAGGTCAGGTTATTCTTATGGTCCTAATGAGATTTGTCCTGTTAACGGTATCAGAATGAGTTTGTAGACGGTTAAATTTAATTTTACCAAAGATTTTTAGCTGATTTAAACGTGTAAGTCGTAAGTGTAATAGGCGAATGCGCTTATGGTTTGGAGTGACAAATCAACAAAACATTTTCAGTTAATTCAAGCGGAAGCGGAGTTGAATGAAATGCCAAACCTGGCGTTACGAGATGACCTCGACATAGAAGACAACGACCAGTGAGGATTGACGATTTTGTTGCAAAAGTGTCGTTGTTCACGTCTTGGTATAGTATTTTTACGGTCGCTGCTTTGGATCCGGTTTGATTATCTGTAAATGCAAAAACTACTGTTTTTTATGGAAATTATAAATTGTGCATGTTTGTAAAAGACAAAAAATGCATTTTGACTTTTTATTTCTATTGGAATTCGACATACCATGGCAGCTAATAACAGTCACAAGTTGTAAAATAATATTCCAACACTTGACGTCTCATGCAGCTTATACCACTCCACTTACATTGAATAAAAAATGGCCATCCCGATATTCATCCGCATAACGATAGTACAAAGAGGGGTATAAACGTGTTTCCAATGTTGTTTTACACACGAAATTGCAAATAATTTATCAGGAATCCTTCCACGCAAACACAAAACCAATGCTCCTTAATTGTTTTTTGAAACTTCGCTTGGCGATTGACGCTTTGCATCTTGTTCTTCACACGAGTGCATCCACATATCTTCTTCTTCACTTGCTTATGTTAGCGCGTCCACTCACCTTTAACCTTAGCGTTTTTGCCGCGACCCTTAAGTGGGGGCAACAGAACCGTCGATTCTGGTGTGCACATTTATTTTCCACAATTGGTTCGTGCACAAAAAGTTTGATTATTAATGCCTATCATTTATTTGCAAAGTGATTGTTGTATGAATGATGTAATTCTGCGACCTGGTGCTTCTTAAGTGCCCGTTACACAAATTCTTTAATATCTATCCTGCAAACTTGTGATTATTTAAGGGATTTTATTATCGACCGCAATCTGTGTTTTATAACTTTTTTTTCGCGTTGGAAAATCGCCCTTGTTTAGTCCGTTAAACTTCATCTTTTGTCGGTCTCAAATTTCTCTTGCTTTGCTATATCTTCTCTTTTGCATACAAAATATATTATTTTTTCCTGTCCTCAACAGTGACCCTTTTTTACATAAAAACGGTTTCAGCAAAATCAGCAGAATTGACAGANGGAGAAAGAGGAAAGCAAGTCTCGTCACGTCGACTTTCAGTGCGTCAACAAGTCGAAGAGCATCACAAACCTGGTAGCCGCAGCAGCTGACACTCCCCAAGATCATGGACTGGTATGTTGTTGTTTTGCATCTTAACTGTTAAGCAAGCGATTGTTTGCCGCGTTTCTTTCAAAGATACACATTTTCGTTGTAGTACTTGGTTGTTGTAAAAACGAACTGATTTCAAGTTGGGGATTAATGTCATCCTGTGTGGCGAGTTTTCTTTAAATTTTTAAACATATTTTACTGATACCAAAATGGTTTGTACCATAATACTTAATAATAAGTGCTCTGTTTAAAAAAATATTGTAAAGGTCAGGTTATTCTTATGGTCCTAATGAGATTTGTCCTGTTAACGGTATCAGAATGAGTTTGTAGACGGTTAAATTTAATTTTACCAAAGATTTTTAGCTGATTTAAACGTGTAAGTCGTAAGTGTAATAGGCGAATGCGCTTATGGTTTGGAGTGACAAATCAACAAAACATTTTCAGTTAATTCAAGCGGAAGCGGAGTTGAATGAAATGCCAAACCTGGCGTTACGAGATGACCTCGACATAGAAGACAACGACCAGTGAGGATTGACGATTTTGTTGCAAAAGTGTCGTTGTTCACGTCTTGGTATAGTATTTTTACGGTCGCTGCTTTGGATCCGGTTTGATTATCTGTAAATGCAAAAACTACTGTTTTTTATGGAAATTATAAATTGTGCATGTTTGTAAAAGACAAAAAATGCATTTTGACTTTTTATTTCTATTGGAATTCGACATACTATGGCAACTAATAACAGGCACAAAATAATATTCCAACACTTCACGTCTCATGCAGCTTATACCACTCCACTTACATTGAATAAAAAATGGCCGACCCGACATTCATCCGCATAACGGTAGTACAAAGGGGGGTATAAACGTGTTTCCAATGTTGTTTTACACACGAAATTGCAAATAATTTATCAGGAATCCTTCCACGCAAACACAAAACCAATGCTACTTAATTGTTTTTTGAAACTTCGCTTGGCGATTGACGCTTTGCATCTTGTTCTTCACACGAGTGCATCCACATATCTTCTTCTTCACTTGCTTATGTTTGCGCGTCCACTGACCTTGAACCTTAGCGTTTTTGCCGCGACCCTTAAGTCGGGACAACAGAACCGTCGATTCTGGTGTGCACATTTATTTTCCACAATTGGTTCGTGTACAAAAAGTTTGATTATTAATGCCTATCATTTATTTGCAAAGTGATTGTTGTATGAATGATGTAATTCTGCGACCTGGTGCTTCTTAAGTGCCCGTTACACAAATTCTTTAATATCTATCCTGCAAACTTTATTTAAGGGCTTTTATCATCGACCGCAATCGGTGTTTTATAACTTTTTTTTCGCGTTGGAAAATCGCCCTTATTTAATCCGTTAAACTTCATCTTTTGTCGGTCCCAGATTTCTCTTGCTTTGCTATATCTTCTCTTTTGCATCCAAAATATATTATTTTTTCCTGTCCTTAACAGTGACCGTTTTTTACATAAAAAAGGTTTCAGCAAAATCAGCAGAATTGACAGAACTCCGAAAAGCCCTCAAAGCAAAAAAAAGTCACTCAAAAAAATACATTTTTTTCTAATTTTGTTGACAAATGTATTTACAGGAGTAATGTGGGCACATGTATTTTCTATTTTACAAAAACATTGTAAAGAGCGTTTTGCAACAAACGCATCGGAATTTAGATGAGCCGGATTTCACATTACCTGGTATAGAGAATTACTTTGGCTTGAGATGTTAAAGAGACATAGACTTTTGTCTGGCCTAAACGGCCTAAAAGCACGCGTGGTACATATAAGATGGGAGATACCATTTGCACCGTTTTTTTGTCACGGTACGTTTTAAATAAAGCGGAAATAAACTGTCCAAAGGCATATGGTCACACTTCGACTTATTTATTAAGCTTGACGTTGAGGTTGACATGTCTGGAGTAACTCGTTGCTCGGACTTCCAAATCTTTTCCGAATTTTCTCTTCGCGTTTCCTCCAACTCCCAGCACACGAACCATAGTGCCACGGGCAACATCATCACCCTCGTCCTCTGTCAAAATCACAAATAGCAAATTAAACGGGGTTTGCTTTGCACGCTTATAAGTTTATTTAGGCCAGGAAATGTCCATTTTTGTCAAGGATCACAATTTGATGTGAATAAATAAAAGATCTGCCAAGTTCAAATAAACCAACTACGCCTTTGTGCAAACAAACACGGACAGATAGGCCAGCTCTACCGTACAAGTGTGTAGAAGTTATTGCGGAGGTCCAAATGTGTCTCTCACCAAATGACATTGCGTCTTGTGAAGTAACTGGTTCGGTTTGCGCTGCTTGTGAGTCTTTCGATTCATCGTGAAGATCTGAAAGCAGCGCAGAACATTTTGCCGAATCCGCAGTTCGCTTGACGGTGACGTGTCTCAGTTCTTCTTTCAATTTTCGTATTTCATCCTGCGCAAACGTACACGTAAAGCGTGCAATAAACCATCAGGCAATTTAGTTCTTGAAAGTAGTACCTCGGTTTTGCTGTAGCGTTTCTCACTTTGTCGAACTTTTTCCTTGAGTTTGTCAATTTCGGCCTCTGTCCGTTCAAGCTCTTTATTCATTTTGTCGTTTGCATCATCCAAACGTTTTGCCTCTGCAACTTGCATTCCACAACGATCTTGTAATTTTCGAATGTCACTTTTCGTTCTAATTGTAAGACATCTTATGTTAGCCCAAATTATGTGTTGTCGTTTTGACAGCTTGCCTACACTGTTGGATTTGCTGGCGAGATTTGTGTTATGTTTGTTGGCGAGGTTATGACCTGTGGCAAACAAAACGCCCAAAAAGGCTTATTTTGTAACCGCATGGAAGCCTGTATATTTAAGTCAGGCAACTGTTTTTTTTCTTATTAAGGAAAAACAACAGCCTGTCCGGATTTCGAACGACTTACTTTAGGACAGCCTCAGAAATTTCCTTTTTCAAAGCAATCTCGTCGTCACGTGTTTCTTTTGCATCTTGAATTTGAAGCTTGAAGTTTTCAATTTCTATGTTCTTGGCATTTAGGTCCTGTTTGGCCTGCTCGTTTTTCTTTTTGGTCATCTCAATCTGACCAGCGATTTCTAAAAGGCTCCATGTAAGACGTTGGTTTTCGTAATGGTCGAAAATGCAATTCAAAATCTTACCTTTGATTTTGTCTATTAAACTTTGACTTTGCAATCGCAGATCATTAGTTTCTTGTCTCTTCAGAAGGGTTACATCTTCATGTACTTGCGCTTGGGTAGTTCGTGCAGTAATTCGGTCCCGAATCGCCGCTGTTTCGCGCTGCAAACGAAGATTTTCCGAACGCAAGTCGTTTATAGTCCTTTGCGCACGATGCTTCGAAACATACCTGAAAGTTTTAAAAATGGTTTACACCTATGAAAAACAATGATGCAAAGCTTTTGCTAGCGGGAAACACAACAGCATTTTCATTAAAAAGGCCTTTCCATTACTTTCGTCAGTAAAGACACAGTTTTGACCTATTTTTGGAAAGATTTGCTTGTTGCACTGTATTGTTTGGGAAAATTACACTAACATTATGGAAAAGAGTTGCTGTTACGTAACATGCCAGACCGCAGCAAACAATCTTGTAGTACATTTATGAAGCAGGAAATACGGCACACCTGTCCAAATGTAGCTGTCTTGACAACTGTTTATTTTCCACTTTGAGCTGGTTCACTTGTTCTCGAAGGTCGGCCAAAATAGACATCTTAAAAAATAACTCCAGTTTACCGCCTGTCCACATTTAAAGCATTGCAAGACATCATCCTACCTTTTGCGACACAAAAATATCTACCTTCTTCATCTTTCGTAGGTTCGATGCTTCCAAAAATAAGGCTTTTAATGTGGTCAATGTAAGCAACTTTCTGTACAGCGTTTTAACGGCAAAATTAATTCAAAGGGCTTCTACTCATTTTAGGCAGAACATCTTTATAAATTTTTGATGATATTCATATAAAATTCTGTATGCACCTTTAAGTATACCTCTTTCTTCTTGCTGTCGCTGGCCTAGTGGAAAGTAATACCGACAACAAACTGGAATATAACCTGCAGACTATCTGCTAAAAGAAGCCCAACAAACCACAATCTAGAAAAAATAAGTAGCATACTATTTCTTAATTTTCTTGGATAAAATATACAATGACAGCCACAAAATAAAATGTAATAAACCAAAAGTGCAGTAATATTATTACCATACTTCCAATAAAAGTTTTAGCATTTATCATTTACATCACTAAATATTTGGTACATTGAATCATAAGTCATTGGAAATGATGGTATTTAAATAATTACAAGTTAACATCGCATGAAAGTTTGATCCATAAGCTTCTGCTAACAATATTATTTTAAGGCAACATATAAAATGGGCAAAATGTGAGAAAGCAAATAAAAACAGGTTTGGAAATGTACAGGTAGTTTTAAAACTGTAGAAGGGATATATGCACCATGGTAGGTAATTTGTTCTCATAAAAACATTTTCACTTGCATTAAACACTGTGGTTGTAGAATAAAGAATAAAAAGGTAACTTGCTCACAGTAGCACATTGAAATGGTGACCTAGATAGCACTGTAGATAGGTATTATCAGTAATCACTGTTGACTGACTGTTCTCGTTTAAGTTTTTCCTTGTGCATGTGTTCCAAACTTCCAATCACAAGTTCACTAAAAGAATGTGATGTTTTGTTATCTAACAGTCCATGAACCAACAAGCAAATATATTTGCAATCATTTCTATAATTACATATCCAAATTAATTAAATTTGTAAGTAAAAAATGTATGTAAAATTCTTTTATTTAAATGTTAAACGAATTTGGACATTTTATTTCAGCTTTATTGCAGTTTAAACATAATAAAAATTAAAGTAATACACATCAAGGCTTCCACATAATTATCAAGCTAATCTTACCTGGGGTTTTACATTAAGAAAATGCAAGCATTGCCATTGTAATACTGAAAGAAATACACATGCAAATGTTAGTGCAATCAATTAACAGCAAAAAATGATGATTGGTAAAACAAATTTCATTGGCTACAACATTGTAACCAGCATGATTAATGAATTGCAAAAATCAAGCAAATCTTTGACTCAAAGTTTTGATTGGCAAACAACAAATTAACAATACTTCATTATGTAGAAACTTCCATGATGCAGTCCAAGAAGAAGAAAAATAAAGCATGTTAGTAAACCTGTGTATTTGTTGAATAGAGAATCACAAGCAAACACCAATTAAATCAAATAAAGGGAAACCATGATCAAATCACATACAGTGTAACCACACACTTTTTTACCTGTAGTTAATTTCCCCATCACCATCTTTGTCTAGCTGATCAAGTAACTGATGCATTTCATCAGTAGTGAGAAGAATGCCAGCAGTCTGCAAAGTACAGGTGTCATTGCATTTCAAAGGACATTTTTTACAAATTTTTATTTGTCTATTGATTATCCTCTGTTGGTTACAGTATACATGCATAGGTGACTTCAGACACATCTTTAGACACAGGTCCAATTTTTTGAACAATCAAAAAACCACAGCATTGCCTTGAGGTTTCCTGTTTAGGGGGCCTACATAATTTACTTACTATGTAAGTTTTTCCAAAAGCCCTTTACTAATACATCCTGTTCAAATCAGTAATTGAATTAAAAAATTTAAAATTCACCATAATTTTAATACTTCGATCATTTTCAAGTAGTTTTAGGTGTTCTACATTAGTCACCTCAACTCCATGTTGAAATTCCTCTCTTGTCACAGTCATGCTGTGGTCTTCATCAAACTGATTAAAGAAATCAACCAAGCGAAGATTGTTATCCTCAATATACTGTCGAAGTTTTGACATTGGATCAACCTGATGAACACAAAATCAAGTTACACTATCTTTTGGCTCAGTTGGAGACTCACAAAGTCAGCACATCATTTGGTTTTGATGCTTTTGCCTAAAAAGTGTATGTGAATAAATTATTTCTTAATTTCTCGTATTGTGGTTCTTCCAAATTTTGATTTATCGCATACTGCTCTATGTTTGACCACCCTTGTCATAGGATTGGCCCACTTGAACCTAAATATTATAAGTAGGCCTAGGTTCAAATGTTTTCATGTTTTTGTGGCACCTATAAAGACTGTAAAACAATGCACTTTATCCACAATTGTATACCCTTTGCTTTGGCTTCACTTTTTCTGTTTCAGCACCTCCATGGATAATAACCAGTTTGGGTCTTTCATCTTTAACTTCTTTTTCAAGTTCAACAAAATCCTTGTTTACCTGCAATATATAAAGCTAAATAATAAAAGGTTTTAACTACAATATGAGCAATGAAAAATCAATAATAAAGAATAAAATTCTCATTTTCAGGAAAAAAAGTTAAACATTTTTTAACTATTAAAGCTAGTTGCAATTTAAAGGATTAATTGTGAGAACAGCCTTTTTTATGTTGCAAAAAATGCAAAACGAAGTAAAACCTGCTACTTACAACAACATCTGAAAAGTCGAAGTGTTCAATCAGGGATCCAGTGTTTTGCCTCAAAGCAGTTACAATGCCAAAAGCTCCAGCACTTTGTATTGGATTTTTGCCAATTTTCAAAATCTTCAGTGTTTGATTTGAAAGCAAACCTGTCAACAAGCCATTGTGATTTTACAAATTAACAAGAAAAAAATATTGCAAATGAGCTGCTGTTTAATTCATAGCTACCTTTTGCAAGCAAAACAGCTCCTTCAGTTGATATTCGGTTGTTGCTGACATCCAGCTCCTCAAGTACATTGTTGTTTCTAAGGGCATCACCAAGTGCCTTGGCTCCTTCAAGACCCAAGCCATTCCATGAAAGGTTGACAGATTTCAGAAATATGTTGGACTATAATGTAACACTAAAGTTACAAGAAAATGTCTAGATTGAGGTGTTTTAAAGCATTTACACTGCCATTGAGCAGTCTGGATAACTGCATCTAGGTTTTGGTGCTTCACATTGGTGTAACCTATGGGGTTACACGGAATTTTACCACTTTTGAGCTTCATGTCCAGGGAAATGCAGAAAGCAAGGCATGAACAAACACAAAACTATGCCCAAACCAAATAGCTTTTTTAACACAGTTTTGATATCACTTAAAGTTAATTTACTGTTTAGATCTGAAAAAGAATGTTATGATAGTTTACCCCAATGCCAGCTGCGAGAGCCTCAGCACCAACACGCCTGAAATGATTCCAGCTTAAATTTAAATCTTTAATTGAGGTATTTTCAGATATTGCTGGACCAAGCAGTTGACCAGCTTTCTGCCCAAAGTTGTTGTTGCTGAGATCAAATTGCTCTATTTTTTGGGTAGTCTGCAATATGGCTTTGTATTGGTTAAAGTGTCATGAATTGTTGTGTACACCAAAACAACATACTGTGATAAACTCAGATAATGGAACTGCAGCACTATCATCAAAATCATTTCCAGATAATGTAACTCGGTTGATAGTGACATTTTCTTGCAAAGTTTCACATATTGATTTGGCTCCAGCACATTGCAAGTGGTTGTCTGATAAAATCTGCATCAGGCAAATAGAATAATTAGTAATTGGTATAATAGGTACACTCCATCATCCACTAACCAACTCAGTTATGTAGCAGTTCTCTGTGAGCATATCTGCTATTGCTATCCCACCCTGAGGATTCAACCAGTTGTCAGAGAGGTCCAGTTTCAATATTTTGGTGTTGGACTAAATCAAACACACATGACCTTTTTAGACACTAAAAATGTTATTATTTTTTGAGAATCTATAAAAATTCTGATTTAAGTGAAATTTATTCATTGGTATTACACTATTTGCAACCAAATTCTGAATTTTGAGTCATGTACATGTTAGGTTAAAAATTTTAACACAGTGTGATGACACTAAATGGCATTGATACCTTACAATCAAGCCACAGGGCATAGAAGTTAAACAAAAATTAAACTTGTTCCTACCACAAGCGAGACTGCAATCGCTTTGGCACCAGCTGGTCCCAGTCCATGATGTCTCATGATAAGTTCTGAATCTTGCATGTGTCTAAGAAAGTATGAAACAGGTATGACCCCATACTGCTTGCATGCATCCTTATATGTTGTCTTTCCTGTTGTGTCATATTCTTCTTTGCTCTCTGTAATAAACTGTACCAATTAAACCAGTGGTCAGCAAACTTTGTTCCAGGAAATTTACAGATTAAATTCATGTCGAGTACACTTTACTTTGCTATTCCTGTGTTCCAGACCTTGCCTGTTCCAGTTATTGTTACTTAAAATTTTTTTCGTCATGTAAACAAAAAAATTTGTTACATCACAATGCATTGTTACATAACAATTATCTATCATGTCAAATAATTAACGTTTAAGCAAGGTGTACAACTCTCTGTTTTGGCCCCGCAACCATCTCAGGGTCCAGCTCCCATATACCATGCACCACATTAGTAAGGTTTGCATGGCCCACTACAAAATTCTTGGTGGCCCACAGTTTGCCAACCACTGAATTAAACAGTTCTCTTCCTTATTTAGGTATTTACTATAATCCTTATTAAAGCCTATCTGAATTATACCTTCAAGTTCAAGATCGGTGTCATAGCCATCATCGCTTTTGTTTTCTTGTATTTCAATTTTCACTCTTTCATCTTTTCCAGATCCTGGCTTAAACATTGATGAAGCAGTGTGTGGTCTGGTGAGATGGGATGAATGTCCACTGCCCAGACGACTGATTGTCTAAAGAACTAGAAGAGTTATAACAAGTATCTAATGTAAAGCTTAAAACTGAAAATGATATGCTATAAATTTTGTCCATGGCACCAGAAAACTAAAGGTATTTTTTTGCCTGATTATGTGATCTTATTTTCCAAATCAAATTAACCATAGTTACCATTTAATTTACGTTACACAGTAAGGAAAGTATTGGCCAAATATATCTTTTTGTGGGTTTGGTTTAATCCATCCAATTTATCAGTTTGTAAATACTTTTACAGTATAATCACAAACTGCAGATTAACTTTTTGTGTAAAACCTGAACCTTTCTGCTGGGTGAAACACTGCCTCTGCTTTGTGGTCTTGCAGTGGGTGATGCCCTTGTTTCCATGTTGATAGCAGTTGGGTCTTCTGGTTCAACATCTTCTGGTTCTTTATTTTCTTCTGTTTGTTCGCCATTGTCTTCTGCCCCTTTAATTCCTTCTTCATCAGATGGCTCCGGCATTCTTAATTGTCAAAAAAAAATATTTATGTTTCTGCAAACAAACAGTATATCAAGTGGGACCAGCCCGCATGTAAAAAGCATGTTGAATAATATCTCTCATGACAAGTATTTTACTTTGTTTTTTGGCATTTTGGTACATGATGAAAAGGACATATTTGTCTNACATTTTTTGCAATTCCTTGCTTAAAAAGGCAAAGAAAGTTGCTGGCGCACCACTTAAAGATCTTCGCTTAACGTAGTTTGGGAAGAACTGGTTTAGTCGTGGCGAGGATTAAAGACAGACACAATAAATTAAACGTCAGTTTTTTTCCAAACTTCTCTTTTACCCTGAAAACATATAAACGTGGCTCTTTTAAAATGCTATTTTATAGTATTTTAATACGTTTTAACAAATTTTACGTTGTAGCTGCAACGCGTTTAACCTCGATCCACCGATTGTGCCTTCTACTTTTTTGCGCCCGACAACGTTCTAACGTTGCGCAGCTATTTCCGGCTTGTTGATTGATCTAGTGGCACTTTGTCGCTATGGTTTTTTCACCAAGCGAAATAAACTCAATTCAAACAGCGAACGAAAACCAAAAAAATTTATTGCGGCGGTTCTCGATTACTTAAACGTATCAACAAAAACATCAAAACACTGCTTATAATCAGCGTCCCACTTCCGATGAAGAAAACTGAATGGATATTTCCGATAACATCTATGGCTACACCTATAAAAGCACATGTGATTAACAGGGTCGCGATTCCGGCTTATAAAAAGTTTCATACCCATTAACACAGTGGTTACGGAGCCCATTAGAAAGCCAACCACACTGCTGTACCCGCACACAGTGTCAAAGTGCTGGAGGCCGAACAGATCAACAATAAAAACAGCATAAACAGCATCTAGGCCACCACCACACAGTCCCACAACTGCGCAGATGACCAACAGCGCCACGTAGTGGTGGATAAAAGGCAGACAACAGAATAAAATCGCCAAGATGAAGTTAATGACTATCTGCAAGGTGCCAAATACATCGTTAAGGTTTGTTCATTGTTATAAGTGTTAACGCTTATGATAGTTATGTTTGATGGTGTTTTAAATAGTANACAATTTTTGCAATCCCCTCTTAGAAAGGCAAAGAAAGTTGCTGGCGCACCACTTAGAGATCTTCGCTTAACATAGTTTGGGAAGAACTGGTTTAGTCGGGGCGAGGATTTAAGATAGACACAATAAATTAAACGTCAGGTTTTTTCCAAACTTCTCTTTTACCCTGAAAACATATAAACGTAGCTCTTTCAAAAATGCTATTTTATAGTATTTTAATAAGTTTCAACAAATTTTACGTTGTAGCTGCATCGCGTTTAACCTCGATCCACCAATTTTGCCTTCTACTTTTTTGCGCCCGACAACCTTCTAACGTTGCGCAGCTATTTCCGGCTTGTTGATTGATCTAGTGGCACTTTGTCGCTATGGTTTTTTTCACCAAGCGAAATAAACTTAACTCAATTCAAACAGCGAACGAAAACCGAAAAAATTTATTGCGGCGGCTCTCGATTACTTAAACGTATCAACAAAAACATCAAAAAACTGCTTATAATCAGCGTCCCACTTCCGATGAAGAAAACTGAATGAATATTTCCGATAACATCTATGGCCACACCTATAAAAGCACATGTGATTAACAGGGTCTCGATTCCGGCTTATAAAAAGTTTCATACCCATTAACACAGTGGTTACGGATCCCATTAGAAAGCCAACCACACTGCTGTACCCGCACACAGTGTCAAAGTGCTGAAGGCCGAACAGATCAACAATAAAAACAGCATAAACAGCATCTAGGCCACCGCCACACAGTCCCAGAACTGCGCAGATGACCAACAGCGCCACGTAGTGGTGGATAAAAGGCAAACCACAGAATAAAATCGCCAGGATGAAGTTAATGATTATCTGCAAGTTACCAAATACATCGTTAAGGTTTGTTCATTGTTATAAGTGTTAACGCTTATAATAGTTATGTTTGATGGTGTTTTAAATAGTAAGTCGTCATAAGCCTAGTTTAAAAACAATTGTAAAAACTAGTAGGCCTACAGTAACAAATAATCTAGTGATAAAATTGAATAAAATTGTAACAAGCATGAAAAATATATTATGAGCATAACTCGAAAGTTAGAGCCATTGGCAGTGTTTTAGGAGAAATTTGTTTGTGTACGTATTTTTAATCTTCAACCGAATTGTGGTCTAAATTATAGCCACGTAAGTAAATCTAACAAACCACTATTTTCATCCGGTAAGCCTTGTCGAACTTGTCAAATAGAAGCGCAAAAAAGGCCCGGGATCCAATTTCCCCGAATGCCACCGCCGAAACCAAAGTGGCGGCTTCTACGTCGGAAAAGTGCAACTCTGCAAAAAAGGTTCGGTCCAGGAACTTATGCAATTATAAGTTGGATTTCAAGTCCGACGTACAACCACAAACATTTTGCTAATTGTATGTCTTGATTTTTGCTGCCTGCAAAGCTGGTTTACATGGTTGCAAAGAAAGAGCATGGACAGTTCAATGTCACATACATATACTCATTCCTGCCCACATTTTTAGTAATTATTAGATTCGGAGGCCATTGGTTTTTTGCTACCTTACTTTTTTAGCCGAATCGAGTCAGATACAGCAAACAATAAATCAAAAAAACTTAAATAACAAAAAATAAACAACACCTTATTATTCACCTGTCTTTCCAAAAGGCACAAGATAAGTAAGAGCCGAGTAGAAGGCAGCGGAGTAAAACACCCAAGCCCATGAGTATATTTGAAATTTGAGGTTGATTAGCATTTTTACGTTACTTTCTCTATATATTGCAATCGACTGTCTCCGTATGGTTTGACCCATAGTTGAAGGTCGTGTCGTTGTTGCTTGCACCATGTTATTATTGTTGATCTGAAGATCGGTTTTCACCTCATCGATCTGAGATGCAAACTGACTGAAAAATATCATTGCAAGTTGTTATGCAGCGTTTTGTAGGTTGCAACATAAACTGAGGTACGAACTAGTAGCTTTCTACAGATTGTCATTGGATGTCCTAAAACCACTTAGATTATAGTTTCCAAATATACCATTTCGTTTTGTTGCATTCGATATATATTTTAAATTAGGTCCCCAATTTTCCTGGCATATGATAACATATTTGTTTCTGCAAGAATAAACGATAGGGTCCCTACACACATGTAATTCCTATTGGTAGTGGTGTTAAAAGACGTGATCAGTTTAGGAACCGCAACGAAGTTTAACAAAAAGGAAAAGAATACTTTTAAAAATTTTACCAAATCATTACTAACATCATGCCAATTATAATCGCTTTGTCAAATGCATAATTTGAACTTTATAATGCCAGTGACCTTCGGTCGCGCCGAAGCAAACCGGACAACGAACTCTAAACGACCCTTTTACCGCGGTTTCAGTGATGCACTGTAAATTCAACAACAACCAAACCAAATACAAGAATATATGCAACTGTACTGTAGAAAACTATTGCCAAAAGGCGTAGAGTTATACAAAAAGCAGTGGTGTAATATTAACCGTTGGTGTGGATCTGTCGTAAAACATGTCAATCACTGTCCATGGCGTTGGACGGTGATGCGTTTAGGATACATATGGTAAGGATCTGTACTGACCATACGAAAAGCGAAGTTTGCTGGACTAATAGTTATAACGATAAAATGACATTGTGCAGTGACGCACTGTCTTCTACATCGCGATATTAAACATCACAAGTCTACCACTGCACAATTTTAGTCAGCAAAATGCCCGTTCGGCCGCCACAAAAAACGCCTGTTCATGTGTAAAGTCTGGAACCAACCGCTGATCGCCACTATGCGTCTTTTGCGTTCAGAGCAGAACGGTGGTAATAAAAAGGTAACAATAAGTTAACTGCATTGTTCAGTGTTTTTGTTTCATTTAGAAACGGCTGGTAACAATGAACTCCGCATCACGAACGGATGATGAAAAATTAAAACAGATGCCTACCACTTCGACGGACTGACAACAATTGGTCGTAACAGAGCTCCAACAACCATGATGTTTAGGTAAAGTCCAGACATGATCTGCAAACAGAAATGTAGTTACATAACACTTGCACTTAATGCAAACAATATTAATATACAAACATCAGCTTTAAAGGTACATTTACACATAAAAAAACCTACTAGCTGAGTAGTTGCCAAAAATGCTGACCCCTCACCGAGTGACCCACTAAAGCCGCAACACCACGGCGCATGCTTTGCCACCGCGTCCAGGCAGTGAAAAGTTTTTTTTTAAAAAACTATTCGCAAAGTTTGTGACATTTTTATCATACTTACCAGCAAAGCACCCTTCCACGAGTACGTATCGATTAGCACTTGATAAAATGGGCAATACACGAACGCACCCAATGACACACCAGAGCATAAAATCTGCATGGCTGTGTTTCTGCGCTCGTCAAAACGTCTGTTCACAGTAGAAAAAAGTCCAACTGTGTTGGCGGCAGTACAAAACCCTTCAAACAAATGAAGAGGCGTTGTAAGTTAATGGACTATGTTATTGCTTTTTCAGCAGTGTATGTTTACCATAGTGCTTTGGGGTGCATTGTTCGATTGAAGTCAACCTTGCAACCCCGTTACAGTCCACGTAAAATGTTTGTTTAATTTTATTGATATATTTATTGACGGTCCCATTTTTTAAAAAGTAAGCCCGGAAATAAATTTTATACGCGCAATGAACACAAACTTTGCATGAAGTCGTCCGTGATTCATTTACCGGTACTGTATGACTAGCCTGCTTGAAAAGCATCGATGCCTCGTTAGCCATTGATATTACAGATAATGTACTTACCAGGCATCAAACCCAACAAGCACACAATGGCTGAAAGACCATTGAGTTGCGAAGCAGTAAAAACAGAAATGCATGAAATCAACCCTGCTGCCATGACCCCCGTCCGATAGCTGATCTTCTTGTAGATCAACGGTATTAGAAGACCTTTAATTTGAAAATGAAATGTACTAAAAAATTGTCAGATTTGCAGTAGGCCTATATGTTTATCAAAGCCATGCGATTGCAATGTGGCTGTGGTTTGGTTGATGCGTATCCTTAGGGCTAATACACTTAACAACAAGCTATTATTACATTCTTACTAGATTCTTACTTCCCAGTCCATATCCGATTAGAAAAACGCCATTCAGCCAGGAAATCTGTCCGTAACTTACATTGAATTCGTACATTAAAACTCCATAGAATACTGAAAAGCAGCGTTGGGCTCCAGCATACAATGAAGTCACAAACATGCCACTAAAGGCTATCACCCAACCCCAGCCACCATCCATATCACTTTTTAATCTGCCAGTCATGTTGCAGTCAGCCCAGCTGACACCTAGCACCAAGCATAAACAGCTCTAATTACTTACATGTCATTACAACAACTTAACATTGACACACAGCAATGCCTTGCTGAAACACAGCACACATAGTTTAATGCAGTCCAATTCAATTAAAAAGTTTTCAGCTTATCGACAGACAGCATTTTTGTGGTCAATGCTGACTGCAGGCCAAGTAGCCAGTGCCGAATCCGTTTGCTCATTGCCTTGCCCGGTTATAATTGTTTACACAGTTAGGTTTTGTTGCTGACACAGCGGTAATTCGCCCTGTACTTGGCAGATAAACGCGTTGCTTGGCTAAGCCGCAGTGTTCACGCCACTTTGCTCTGTTTGTTTGCCTTTTTCCCCCTTTATATATGTCACGTGTCCAAGTCTACCAACCGAAACACTTTTCACTCTGTTAACCCACTCGTGGTTTTATTTTCATTACATCTTGGGTAACCTACATGACGTCACAGTTCAGGTTGAACGCTATCACGCCGCATGATGTATTTAATGACGCCCCAGCATTATCAAACTACATCGAAGCTTCCTAATCTGGGGATCGCTTTTTTCGCTATTTTCAAATTGTTTGTGTGTTGTTTGCTTTCGTGGGGTACTGGGGTAGGAAAAGTAGATGAACCGTAAACCACCAAGTACTCTCAAGGCAGCGTTTTGTATCTGGTTTAGTTATTGTTCTACAACTTATGGACAGGCTTCCTTTTGTTTTTTTACTTAAGTTTTGGCTGGTTTTAAAAAACAACGTTGCCGACGCAGGTCTTCGGGGCATTTAAGAGTGATATACTCGTTTATGTCAGTGGTTCTCAAACTTTTTGAAATTATTTACATAACGTTTTCCTTGCAATTTTTTCGATGACTCGCACTCCAAATTTTTAGCTCGAATTAATTTCAATCGATTACAATTCAGCAATACCGTGCAAGTGACACAATCTTGTTACTTTTGATGTCACAATGCAGCATTGCGTGGTGGTGCCACAAAGGACACAAATATTCCATTATAGCAATCAAACGATATAGGCTATCACCGACTAAGAGACACTGAAAACTTTTCGCGGACCCTCTAATACTGCTTTACCAATCTCACTTTCTATAGATTTACGCGCTCAAATATCTAACAAATAGAATCAGCGCCACATACAATATAAGTTTATTTCCACGATCTGCGACCAAAACTTTGAAAAAATCTACCGATTGACGTCAGAGGTATTGTAACACAAACGAGCTTCAGAAAACATGAGCAGAGACGAAACTGCTAAACACGCACTTCCAAAGTAAAACACAACAGTAACATCACCGAAAGAGTCTATTGCAGCACCTGTCAAAGTAAAAACACAGTATGTGACGCAATACTATACAAAACATATTCGCAAAGGTATTTTGCTCTACTTACCAAAAAGGACAGTGGTAGCGGAGCCAGCTAAAAAAGAAAGAACGCTGCTATATGAATAAACCGCGTCAAAACGGCGGGAGCCGAAAATTTCGCCGGTAAAAACTGCGTAGATGGCATCCATTCCTCCGCCGGCCGCTCCAATAACACAACAAAATGCTAAAAGCGAAACGTAACCCGGCAGAAATGGGACAGCTGCAAAGATACCGGACAAAAGGAAGTGGATGCCACTCTAAAACAAATACTATGCGTTTATCTTCCCTAACAAACTAGAAAACGAAAAAAATTAAATAATTAAAGAAAGATTCACTCAGGTGCACCCACCACAATTAGCATTCGGCGCGGCATACAAAACTTATCGAAAAACGATGCCAGGGCCACCCGTGAAGCTAATTCACCACAGGACACTCCTGACACCAACATTGTTGCTTCCATATCAGATATTTTATAATCTTGAAACAAAGGTAAGAACAAAACTTATAAATGACTAAACGCTTTTGAAATGAAAATGTTATCAAAAGCAAAACGTAAAAACTTGCAATTCATCTCCACCTCAAAATGTATAGTTTGATACTATTCTCAACAATAAACTGTTTATATCTCTGTTATTGTTTGATTAAAAAAACAAGACTTTTTGCATTCTTGAATTCATTGACAGTTATTTATCAATTACAGTTACTTACTAGTTTTTCCGTACGGAATAAGATAGGTAAGCGAAGAATAGTACGCTGCAGCAAAAAATATCCAAGACCAACAGTATAGGTGAAACTTGATTTCCAACAAAACCACAATTCCGCTCTCATGGCAAACGTTTTTTAATTTATTAACAAATCCTCTTTGGCCGGAGGCAATAGTTGCAAGAGATTTCGCAATTTCGCAGTCGGAAATAAATGTGTTTCCATCAGCCGAATGTTTCGCATCAACTTGTGAGTTTAATCTGCGACAATTTTTTTTAAATCTGAAACCAACAAAAACCTAAGTGCTGATGTCATTTCAAGGTCAAAATATGAGAAACGTTAGCGGATGAACTATGTTTTGTTATGCTGGTTTGCCTGCAGAAATGCAGAATTAATCTCTGGGAATATGCATTCAACATCTTGGGTTGCGGCACAATTAATGCACTAATGCCAGGTTCAAGCAATCTTTCTGCTCGATTTTGTCCTGATCATTGTGAAAAAATCTGTTTTCGTTTATATCTGTTTTCCTTTGTGCCAAATTAGAATCACGACAAAGCTACTTATAAAAAACAAACCGATATATAAACTGGGTTTACCGTACGTTTGTGGTTGTGAGCTTTCCAATGGTCTTAACAAGCTTCCGACTACGGCAATTTGTAAATAAAACCCAGCGATGATCTAAACAAGTACGTTGTGTATTGTCGTCAAAGCGGGAAAGAATCAGACCCAACAAATCAAGTAGTACCTGTAGCGCCCCTCGCCAGGTGTAATTATCAATAAGCAGTTGGTATACTGGACAGTATATGAAGGCACCCATTGACGCCCCAGTACATAAAAGTTGCATAGCAGTATTACGTCGTTTCACAAAATACTTTTGGACAGAACCGTATATTCCAACTGTCGTCACAGCTGTGCAAAAACCTGTGCAAACATGTTTGTTGCCGTATCGCTCAAAACTCGATTTGTTCGTACGTTCACACCTGGAACAAACCCGGTCAAGCAGATTGAACCCCACAGAGTTGTTTGAAAGGAAGCAATAAACACCGAGGCACACGAAATTAGGCCACCGACCATCACACCTAGTCTATAGCTGAAGCGCTTGTAAAGAAGAGGTACCACGAGACCTGGAAATCAGACACAATATATTTATAATCTGTGGTCAGACATCCATGATCAAAGTACTCACTTCCTATGCCATAACCTGCCAAAAACAAACCGTTGAGCCATGATACTTCCAGGTAGTTGGCGTTAAAGTCGTTCATTAAATATCCGTAAAAAGTCGAAAAGCAACGCTGTGCACCAGCATACATTGATGGTATCACCATGCCAGCGACAGCTACAATCCATCCCCAGTACCAGTTACATTCCATCCTGCACCAACGTGAAAAACTTTGGTAATATCTTTAATCTGCTACCAGTGATGCATATCAGCCTGTCAGAATGATTTCCTAAAACAAAAGCATTAACATTTATCTCGAGATAACTGAGCCCGACTATTTTAGACGTAGAGTTTAATTTTTAAAACGGGCTTTCACTAACTTGCTCTACTGGGTCGCTAGTCAACTTAGTAAACAGGTAAAAAGCAAGTACTACATTAAATTAAATTTTTCGGCAGCAACACTATTTGTTTGATCTGTCTGTATTAAGCCTAGTAAAGCTTTTGAGCTCAGTCTTATACCAATACGCAGCCACAACAAGGGCTTGCTGTGAAACGCTGCAGCTGAATCGATGTGTAACGAATTCGACGTGCGGAACAAAGGCGGCTCGTAACGCTGTAACAATTTCTGCTTACGGTGAGATTTAACACACTTTAACTGCCGTAAAGAGAAAATCCTTTGTAATCGCTTAGTACATTGTCATACGCGAACTGTAATTTTTCATGTACTATTTGCACAGAGTGGTGTTGCAACCTGCAGACAAACACTGGTTTGTCGCGGTGCAAGATGATTTATGACGGTGGCGAGTAGAGAAGTTTCCATAAAACATGCTTGTTGCTGCTATTGCTATGCATTTAAACTTAACCACACAATTTTTCAACCGGCTGGTATCTGCCTATTTTGTCCAACCCAGTCGCTTCTTTACCCTAGTTCCCGTCCAACCTAATCGAAAAGGTGCGTGTGCTGCGTCTTTTAACCATTGTTTCTCACATTTGTTTTATCTGTACGCATTTTCAACCGTGAGGCTTTTGCGGCCGTTTCCTGTTTCTGTGCAGTTAGTGAAATGTTTCTTTTATTTAACTACGTTTTATGGGCAGAGACGAAATTTGATACAATACAATACAATTAGCATCAATTGGTGGTGATAACACAATACACTGTACGTCTGTTTGTTTTTATGTTTTACTAAAAAGGTCTCGCACATTTTGTGGGGTAACACGAGTGGTTTGAAACGAGGGTGCCAGCCAATCCCTGGGGCTTTTGCTATCAGGCAGCTCGTAAATAAATAAGCGACCAACATCACCAATTTGGGCATATTTTTTCACAATATTGGCTATTTTTTAACTTGCAAGCTGATCAAGGGAGTTTTTGTGCAGACAAAACAAATTCGTTTTGATTTTTGTCATTTGAGGGGAGGGTGTTTTTCGAATCAACTATAGCTATTTAGGGGGCGGTACAGGAAACAAGGTTGAGAAACACTAAGTTACACTAATACACGGAACAGCAATACGGATATCCTGTGGCTGCGGGATATAATTAGTTAATAGGATAAATGTACTGCACCAAGCAAATGGCACACGAGTTGCAAATATTTTCGTTTTATCGCATCTCATGTTTTCTCAAATAACAATTGTTTGTTTTCAAATCAAACCATTACCAGTGTGGCACATTTATACCGTTTTAGCTAATGGGAGATTCAGACCAATCACAGTACTGCTACAAATCACGTGGTAAACGCCCAACTATTTTAGGATGCTAATTCTAATCGCACTTTTTATCAACTATAAGTGTATTTAAAGATGTCGTATTTTGCACCGAACGCATGTTTTAAACTCAGCCCTGATGACCCAAATAGCTAGTTCAATCAAGCTATTTACCGTGAACATATCGTTCATTTTTTGGAAACAAAAATCAAATCCTTACAGGAACACGTTTTATCCAATCTAATTTACCTTTTTTAATTCTAAAACATCTAAAAGAATTTGTTAATGCTCTCGAAACAGTAAAACGACTAGAAAACATTATTGGGAAAGAAATAAAAAAACAGTTGACCGTGTGCAAACCCTTTTGGCGTTTGAGCGGTGGACTGTGACCACTTCGCCACAGTCAGATGTTAACAGGTGTACACAAGGTGTACGATGGGGTCGCAACAAAATTCCGCAATCTGAGTTTGGCCAATCAAAAAGACGATCACTTAGCATCAGTGTAAACTTTGATCTGGCTACGAGGTGAATAGCCTCGATACTAACTTGCGACACTTAGATAGGCGACTAAAAATAGCTTAGACGTGAACATTGCCAAAGCCTAATGTCGGTGTTCTGAGCTAATTAGTAACTTGTTTACGCACAAGAGACGACATTAACTGCAAAACAGCAAAATTTGGGCCACACTGCTGGTGGCGCAAGTCGCCAACCGCAGTAGTACAGCAAGACCGACCCCTGGTGGCGATCTGAGGCAATACAAGAGCAAGAACAAATAATTAGCGAGTGCGCGAGGTTGGATTTTGGCGTGAAAGCTAAAAGAGCTGAGCCGATATATCCATTGTATTACATGGTGCTGCCTAAACGTCTAATCGAAAATGTAACCTTTTTCTCGTGCAAACAGGTATACACAAACCGCTATGCTGTAACAGATACTGGATATATGACCTCTGACACATGTTGGAAAACGCATGCTGACCTCGCTGAAGAATTAACGTCCTGCAAGCAAGTTGTCGACCTTTATCAGCTCGGTGGCCTTTCGTCGACTGTCTTAAGCAACCACCTTTTAACCCAGTCGCACGCGGGCGGCAAACGAGCAACCCTAATGTCTCAAACCGACATACCAACACTCATGGTTGAACTGACACAATGCACATGGCTTTGCTGGTTGACAGCAGTAAACAACATGGACTTCCAATCCATGGCTGAACGGCCATCGCTAATGCTTACTCTCTGAATGCAAGGTCAAAGTGGACAATGATAAAACCAGGCGGAAAATTATCATGTGATTTATTTCCCTGTATAAACCAGAAGTGCGAACAGTTATAACGGATCAGGATTTTAATGCTCTTTTAGAGCTCGGGGCGTTTGAAACCACAAACGACCAACGAAACAGAAGATAATTTATTTTAACTAACCGCCATTGTGCGTAAACTGGTCATCGCAATAGGGGATGAAAAGTAAAATTCCTAATGACGTTATATCAGAGATAACTACATCGCCATGTTTAAACTCTACTGTTTTTCAAAAGCGTATGGCATGAACGGAAGTTTATACCACTCTATTATTACAAATGCATAAACTTAAAATGAAAGCGAGTATTGTTTGCTACAAACCATCTTCAATATAATGCATTGTTCTGCACAATATGACCTGTGTGCAGATTTCTAAAAACGACTTAACATTATCAAAGACTGCTTGAAATTATTATCTACATATCTCCACCCTGTCAAGTTACAACTCTGTAACAATGCAGAAGGCAGAAACCCCCGGCCGCCCGTCACCCGACAACTCAGTACTTTAAAAATGTTTTCACATGATTTGTTTTCACTGACAATCTAATGTAACTGTCGACAAGCCATTCAGTCAAACAACACCATGTTTGAAAGGAAACACTGTGGTTTTGTTAGGATTTTTCACCGAACACGTAAGTACAAGTGCCGCTTTGGAGCCTAAATAATTAGGAAATGAACTTTCACACAGCTTAACGCATACATGCGTTGACGTCGACGTCACTCGTTTTATATTTTTTAGCTACATCACTATCAACGGTGAAAACTTTATTTGGTGCTACATAGTGTAAAAGGAAAGAAACGTCGACACACTTCCTGAATAAGCTGGCATTTACTCAAACAAAGCAGCTATTGCACGCAATTGTCATGCGAAATTTTCATGATTTTAAGTTTTGCGGAACAGCTAATTTTTACCGTGCAGTGTCGTCACATCCAGGATCAAATGGTGACAGTGAGTGTTTCGCTTGAAGATCGTTGATATACGTGCAACTCTTTACGCACAAGTGCACACCGGCAGAGCATGACGACTTGAATTGTCATGCGGAAAGCATGAATATCAAATTCCCGTCTGATGCATGCTCGTTTCTCAATTTCAACATCGTAGACGTGCACACCAACGAATCGCAACAAAATGCAATGTGCTCCACATTCCCAACTGTATCACCAACCTAATTTTTAAGCTCTTTCAAAAAAATAACTCAACGATCATTTTGCTGCACAGAAATGAAAAGGTGGTAAAACACAGGGAAATAATCGAACTTCCAACCCGCAGCGGACCCTTCTTTTTGTCTGTAAACTTTCCAATTCGGTTACCATAGACTGTGATTTAAATGCTAAATTTTGACTGCCTTCTGCTAGAAGTTTTCCTGATACATGTCACCAACAACCCTTGCAACTCAGCATAGCCTTAGTCAGCGAAAAAATACAGCAAAGGTTCACAAATTTACTGTCTTTAGGCGAAGGAAAAAATAGAGCGAAAAACAACAGGGCAACAAACTTACGAAAAAAGCGTGTTTCAACGGTAATCCTGGGGGTTGGTGGAAGAGAGACAGTTACCTTGTACAAAGTGTACTTGAAATATGTAAATTATATTCCAACCTGGCAATGTTAAAACCTGCAGGTGCCATCAGAACCCATAACAACATTATAATTTTTCGGATGCGGCGAAAAAAACTGGCCGCCTGTAAGCGAATGTGAACGAAGCACCGCCACATCGGTTAGAAATTCACAAAAAGCAACAGAGGACGTTGACATACAATAAAGGTCTGACTGCTTTAAAAATTATTCACTTTGCTTATTGTAATGGTTCGAAGTCTCTTTGAAAATTAACTAGATTAATCGGGTGGAAGCGTTGGAAGCATGCAAGCATCGGACAATGGCGCGATTCGCGGTTTATTCTTACCCTTCGAAGTAACTAACGACCTAAAGTAGTTGCAAACGTGTATACAACAGGAAACAGTCGATGCTGCATCAAGACGAAATCTGGTGTTTCGAAATTGGCGCAAATATTCACAGCTTTGAGAGTTCGTTGCTGGTGAACTCGTCCAACGGAGTCGAAAAGTCACAAATCACTTTTTCAATGATAAATATTTCCAAACAATCAGTAAAGCTACGGGTGTAATATTTGATACCCGCCTTCGACCAACGGGGCCGTGTTGAGCCAGAAACGTTACATGAATTTTATAGATCAATGTCACCCCAAAGTGAGGCTTCATTTCTTGTGAGATTTTGCAACGGACACGGTTTACCGAAGAGGCAACAATAACACCAAAGGTCACAAATGGTAGGGGAACAAAGCTTTGCTGTGGTGCCATTTAGGGTTCGAGGAACAATTTAACGAACACACTTGGACGCCGTTCTTGTTGAAACAACAAATCACCACAAGCACTGACACTTTACAAGTACCTCACGGGCGAACCACGCTAACTCGCTTTACAACGAGACAAAGTGATTGACAGTTTCGCGTCAAATCGCGGTAACCCGGAGGAGTTACAGTGTCGCCGTAAAATGTGGCTTGTTGCATTGCTTTTGCTACGCCCCGTGACAGCAGCTACAGCTCGGTCGTAATTTCCCGGTTTTTGGTCGCCGACGGCGTAGTGTCGACTGTGTAAATCTTTAACGCCCGTTCGCGGCGGTAGGAAATTGGACGAGTCGGTGACGACGTGGTGGCTGCGATAAACAAAGAAGAATAACATCGAAGACTACGTTAGATGATTTGATCAAGATTTAGGCACGAGATTGCACCTGGTTTGAAGACCGCAAAGCAAAGGTTCTTGCAGACAAATCTTTAATTTTGATCACAACTGAAACACTTTTTTTGGAAGTTCTTGAACATTTTAACACCAGACAAATATCAAGCACTAGTTTTAATGTCAGGCTGTTTAGAGTAACACGATCAAACATGGTTTTTTGAAAACATTCTTTCACTTTTATTAAAAGTAAATGTTACGTTGCTTAAATAGGTGCTGGTTATGTTTCTAGTNCGTGGCAAAAGAAAAAAGAATATTTAAGAAATAATGAGGCAACGATTGCAAGATCTTTTTTTCGTTTGAAGGCAAGTGACACATATTACCACGTTTGTGAATTTTTGTAAGCATAGAATCAAATGCAGGCACAAAAGCAATATAGGAAGACACCAGGTCTTACCTCTTCTTCGTCCAGTTCGAGTTGAAAAAGTTTACATCGATATTCGTCTTTACGCAAAGCGCGACCCAATCTCACGATGAAGTGGGTCCCGTCAGTTACCAACTTAAAGTCGTCGGTGGGAGTGAACATTTCAACCTACAACAAACAAGGGGATTACAAATAATGTGTGTCCAAAACTAACATATAAGTTAAATCAAACGTTTGGTGAAATGGCTTCGTATACCTACGATTTTTGTCAATTTTTAGTGTCTAGTTGTATTGGTTTACCCACAAATAACTTCTACTTGGGTCAGGTTGTTATTTGGGATTCTTTTAGGCGGCGAAAATATGTTACCTCTTGTCCGCTCGCATATTGTTTGTAAACACAGAATCGTCGAGTCGGCGTGTCGACGATGTACGCTAGGTAGCGCTTGAGAGCAAGGAGTGGCATTCGCTTGTCGATTTCCACTGTTATCACTAAATGATCATACAGGTAAATAAAACTTTTTTAAAATACTGGTAAACGTTTTTAATGGAACTGGTACCGTATGGTATCAAACTAACAGTCACTTTCTGTACTAAAAAAATTCAGTAGACGTAGACCAGTGGTTCCCAACGTTTTTTAATGCATTCCCCCTCACTTTTCATTCCTCCCCTACTAGACACGAAGTGATATAAAGTAATATTATAAGGTTTAAAACCACTGATCTACATAAAAAGTAATACTACCTTTATCATGAATAAGTTAACTGGAAATTATTCGCTAATCTTATAAAATCCCTCTCTGGGGAGGAATACCTTCCCGGTTGGAAACTACTGGCGCAGACAACAAAGTGGAATGTTTTTAGAATATAGATTTGCAATAATAATTACCTTTGCAGGGGACGGTCTCCCCCGACTCGGCGCACTTCGACACTTTGGCCTGGGAGGTCGCGACAACTTTAAAGTAATAATTTTTATGCGTGATTTCGCCCGAAACACCCCAACCATCTGATGCTGCTGATGAATTTGACACAGTTCTTTCGCGGCCACCTCGACTTGACCACACACTATCCGAGCCGGGGGCAAATTCAGTCGTTTGGCCGCGGCTCGACGAGTCTTCTTCGGTCAATTTTTCGTCCCCGTCCCGGGGGTCGGTAAATATAGTCGCGTCGTCGGAACCCTGGTATTTGTCGCTAAACGAAAACAACTCCGGAGTTTTGGGCGGGTAAGTGGCGCCGGAGACGTCCTGGGCCCCCGTGTAGACGCCACATGACGGGGAAGCACATGAGTTTGCACACGTGTTGTTGACATTCGAGCAATGCGGCTTTTCGTCTTTATTCACTTCATCAACCCAACCCACATTTTTGGTCGGCTCCGACGTCACAATCTGTCCCTTTAAGCACCCGGCAGGTTTCTTGCTTACCATCTCAGTCGCGTCGCCAGTGCCCTTACCATCAGCATACTGCAGCGCCTTGTTATAATCGGCGGTGGTGGCGGGGCTGGATGAGCATTGCACAGCATGACCGGGATATCGCTTAGTAGTGCGCAGCTTTGCCTGCAGTTCCTGCTCACCGCGGCTTAGGTCAACGTTCGTGGCCCTCAGGTCGTCGCTGCTTGAATACAGGTTGGCATGTGGCAGCTGCTTGTCGATAGTGACGCTTCTTAACCCAGGGGCGAGGTTTCGATCGAAAATGGGCGTGGCACTTTGTTCGCTTGTGTTGCAGAGGGTGTCGGTGCTGTCCAGGGTCGAGCATGACGTACTTAGACTGCTGCCTTCACTGGGTTGTGACGCTGTGAGAAATGAAGCGTTACGTCACCTTAACTCCAGCGACAAGCATTGGTACGAAAGGTAAAGATGCTTTAAATCGGTATTGTGGCTCATTTTTTAACGGCCCTGGTTGATTTCCTAAACCAGTGGTTCTTATTCCATGGATTCCTTTAACCAATATTCGCTTTAGTATGTTTCACTTCATTTCGTATATAGTGTGTTTACATCAGTATTTCAGTACTTGGCATAAACTTTACAGTTATTATCAAAACATGTAACTACATTTTTTTTCCAAAATTCTCCTCTTGTAATGACATGCCACCTCTAGTGGGAATTCCTCTGGCAAAACATACCTTGGTTTTCGGGGTCT
>QXVZ01022224.1:0-17894 GCA_008931825.1 Phallusia fumigata | reverse complement strand
GATTGTGTGCAATTCCGTCATACGCCTCTGCACGCTGCTACGTTCATTCTAATAAAACAAAAGTTTAAAGGACGTTTTTTAAATGCAGAGACATCAGTTTGTTTGAATTCGGATGGAACGACAAATTCGAATTAGAAGATGTAAAGAGACCAATTTTTTTGTTTAGAATGAGAAAAACCCAGGTTACTTGAAGCCTTTTTTAACAAGGACATTACAAATGATAATTGTAGCATCTCTAGTTTTGTCCAAATCAGGCGAATATACTAGTTGACCGGAGTTTTCTTTAAAACGTTATGACAAAAGTGTCAATTTTAGCTAACCTGTGTTTTATATCTTCTCTCCGTTTCTTTCTGTATATTTTTCAGTCGTTGTATGTTCAACTGATGTTTGATGACAAAATCCTTAACAAGAAAAATGCAGTTGATGTAAAGATCAATAAATACCTTCTGAAAGCGCAAATACTTGACACAATTAAATGCTAAGTTTTAGGTTAAGTTTTAGCAGCAACACATGCAAATATGTTAATGAAAATAAGCTGATTTTTAAATACTATGTAACGTATAAATGTACACTTAGGATGGGCTGAGTAGGTTTGGCATTACGGTGTCCACCCATCACATAATGGTGAGCAAGGGTGAAATATGTAAAGTGAAGACTTGGTGAAAGAAAGCGACACAATTGCACCAAATCAATCATCAAGCCGGTGAAAGCTGCGCACTGTTCGGATGTTATAATAGAGGACACAATTGGTGGATCAAAATTGAATATGCTACACCTTTTTTACAAAGCATTATGTGAAGGGGACTCACAAGGGTTTAAACCCAATCTTAGTTAACACACCAATTAACACATGTAAATATTCAAACCTTCGCTCTCCGTTCGTCGCCCAAGTATATCAGCAGAAGCTCACAAGCCGAGATAAACACAGGACGATTGCTTTTGTCTCTTCCACCGCGATCCTGATACTTGGAAAAAACGTTCACAAGATCATCCAGGTTTTCGTCTATCGTCTGTTTCACTGACTCCGATGATGAAGGGTTCTAACAAATTCAAAATTGTCAAGTTGTTATGCGCCAACGATTAAATCAATCTAATTCAGTTTTGTTAAAAACATAACTGCCAGAGAGCTTGTTTACAGTGAATGCATTGTGTTTCAAAGGTTTCAACAAATCGCTGTTAATATTATCAGTTAGCAAAAAATACCCATTACGGAAAATCAAAACAAAAATTTGGTAATTTTGAATGTAATATCGCAAAAATGTTGTTTGTAACACCACTATTGGTATTTTTGACTTTTTTTTCTGTGTTGTATCATGTACACTGTGAAATTAACTAATAGGTGAATAAATGAAACCTTGCACATACCGACAAAAGGTTGGTGAGAATTCGTAGTGACAACAGGACGATAGTTCCACTTCCAAAGTCCCGATTGCACACACTGAAAAGTCGAAACAGAGCTTTGGGACCTCCTGCTTCGGTAATGTGATCGCAGCAAACTCCAACAAGCTCAGATACACGTTCTGTGAATAATTTTTTTTAGTTTTCTACGTTTTGTAAAAATTAAGATGGAAGCAGTAAAAATTTTAAGATGAAAGAAAAAGCTTTGTTCAAACATAATGTATTTTAGGCGGGGTTACTGTTTTTAAAGCACTATTATAAAAACTGACAGTGATTGGTTGAAATTTATGATTTTATTTAAATAAGGAAACTGCATTGAGCTAAAGGCAAATTTTTATATTCCCCGTTTTTGTTTCCTTGGACCAACATTTCTGTAGTTAGCACCAATATTAAAGTTGGTAATGTGATAAATTCCCCAAAATATACGAGCACAAAAACTATAAACCCTTAAAAACATGTGCTTTGTCAATATAAACCACCCAGAAAATAAAGAAGTTCATATGTTTACCGAGTTCTTCCAAAGCACTCCTCACTTGATTCAAGTATTTTTTGCTGAAGAGAATCCTGAGTGCTTGAACCATTCTGTTGTGAATCGTGTTTTCTGGATGCAGCGATGCACGCTTAGAGGCTTCCTGAATTTTTAGTCGCTGGTATGCAATGCCGGGAAACACCAGCATCGATTTTCGAACTGTGAACCTTGAGGAGTATAACATGTATATTGTTGACGTTTTTAGTGCTCATAACTTTTTAATTGTTTAGGGGTTTCTAAAACTTTTTTACTTGGAACACATAAAAATCAAAGAAATGCCTTTTGGACTGGTAACATAAAAATGTTGTGAATAGAATAAATTGTTACATAAGCATTTGGTTTAGAAAGACTTTTCCAACATATTTTTTTCAGCATGTGGATCAACAAAAATCAAGCCAATGAAGAAAAAATTTGTTTTAAGACATAAACATCCTTGATACACACAAAGGGTTTATAAATAGGCAAAAATAACTTGTTTTACAGAACCATAAAAAGTAACACCTGTTATCAATGGTTGAGAATAAGAATTACTGATTTTAAGAAAGTCAAAGCAACATAGTGCCAACTTTTATACAAAAAAAGTTGTGCAATCTTAAGGTAATATTTACACTTTTATTATTTACTTTAATTTCATTCAAAACTCTTAAGCTTACCCTCTCCAAGCTGACTGAATAAGCAAGCTAGCACGATTTTCACTCTTAACTTTCTTTCTTGCGAGATACATCCGCCATCTTCTCTGTATGAGAATCGCTCTCTCTTGCTGATGAAGCAAGTGTCTAAAACAAATTGTTGAAGATAAGCAAGTAGAAATACTACTACACTAGGAAAATAAAGCTAATCCAAGTCTTGTTCTTTATACCCCAAATGTAAAATTTAAAGCCCGTTTTTTTGTGTGGATTTTATATTGAAGTCTTGCAAAAAAAACAAACTTAGATCCATTCATCCTTATGTACCAAATTAAACACATAGTTGATGGACTAATTTATTATATTATAGGTGTAATTCCACCTTCTGAATTGTCTCTGAATGACCACAGCAGCTTTTCGCATCTTCAGGAACTTTCTTCTCATCAAGTTTGATTTCCACTTCCGTTGAACTTTCACCACAAGTTGAATATGTTGCTTATGGTGCGCTCTCACCACTGAGCGTCTGTATGCTCTGAACAATAAAAGTGACCCAATATTGTGGTATTCAAAATAACAATGCATGATGAATGGTCTGAGCTGGGGTAGAAATATACTTTTCGAGTAAACACATTTTAGATGTCAGGCATAATGACATAAATAATAAAATATTTTCTCTTGTGGCAATTTTAGTAACCAACGTTCCAACAAGCTACTTGGAATGGTTTGTTTGCATGGAATTAATGTTGCAAGCGGTTATCAATGTTTTAAGCGCTATGCCTTCATTGGAACAAATAGGCTGTTTTGACAGTCATTATTATGAGAGAAAATAAAGCATGGTTGACTGACTGCTATGTGAAAAAGGCATCTTATAAAAAAGCACATGGTTTGTAAAAAAACCCATATCATTGGCTTTGTTGGGTCTGCTAAAAATAAGCATTAAGAAATATAAGTCAACTATAAAGGAAAATTCACAGTTTTTATCTGGTCTAAATAGGAAGACACATAAATATGACAACACTGTTCATCAAAAGTAGAAAGTGTTTTACACACAAGTACTTGCTTGTATCTTCTAATTGAAATTAAAATGAGTATGTCAAATCTGTGAGACTTTTTCTTACCTTTGTATGATAATAGCATTGAGATGGTCTTTGACAGCCATGCTAATCATCAATAGCTGCAACCTTCTCTTTGCGGCTTTTTCCTCTAACAATAATGCGTAACTTCGTCTTTGACGACAACCCCGGAACCAAGACTGCAGGACAATCGCAGATTTCTCTCTGTTAGCTTCTTCTTGCATAAGTTTAAATTGTTTCCTTGCACTGTTGCCCCTGTATATTGCTTGTATTCGAATCACAGCCTGTTTTTGTTTTAGGAATTTAGCTCTTGTGGAAGTGGCGAGTCGTTTTGCTCTCCATCGCCTTTGTATGGAAACTACAGCCCTCTGTTTCGCCAAATACGACCTTCTAACTAAGATGCATCTGAAGTAAAGCTGAATTTTGATGGCAGCTTCTTTCTTTGCAGTGTATGTTGTTTTTTCCACCAAGCCACGGAAAAGTGCTTGAATAGTGACAGTTGCTTTTTTAACTGCCAGGAATTTTCTTCTTTGGACGATCTTTCTTCGTAATGCCTGAAGTCTTACAACATGAGACTTTAGGGTTATAAATTCTCTTCTAATTCTCCAAGCTTGTAAAGTGGCTTTCCATTTTAGCTGGATTGTAACAATTGCTTTATGGACAGTTAGATAGTTTTGCCTGTCCTTCACCACCTTGTACCATGTCTGAATCATAACAGCTGCTTTCTTCTTGTGCAAAAATTCCATTCTTTCAATGTGGCCTCTCCATGCCGATTGAATTGAAGTAGCGGCCTTACGTCTTCTGGTTTCTTCATTTTTTTGCTGCAGATAAGTTAAGAATTGTTGCCTGGCCTTGTGACGACGATAATATGATTGAATTAGCAAGCATGAAATTTTCAATTGTAAAAATTGGGTCCTTTGTTTTTTCTCAAGAGTTGTCGCTTTCCAGTGTTGCTGTATTATAACAGCAGCAGTTCTGATTTTAATATACTGACATCTTGCTTTGAAGCCTTTCCAAGCAGATTGAATACACACAGCAGCAGTTTTCTTTTTTTGCAATGCCAATTTAGCAGCCTTGCATTGTTTTCTTGCCATCCAACCTCTTACAAAAGACTGAATAATAACAGTTGCATGTTTAGTTGCCAAAAAGCTTCTCCTTTGAACAGTTTTCCTTCTCAGAGCTTGGATTATTATGGCAACAGATTTTAAAGTTTTAAAATCATTTTGTACTTTTCGCCCATGCAAAGTAGATTTCCATTTCAGTTGAATTGTAAGAGCAGCATTCTTGGCTTTTAGATAGTTTTGTTTGGCCTTTTTGGCTTTGTACCAGGACTGTATTGTTATCACAGCCTTTGTCAAATGCAAGAATTTTGTTCTATTGACATGACCTCTCCAAATAGATTGGATCAAAGTAGCAGCTTTGTTTCTTCGTTTTTCTGTAGCCTGAATTCTGAGAAGTTTGTAATATTGCCTGGCAACATGGCCCCTGTAAAAGGACTGGATTTTTAAACAGGATTCTCTTAAATCAAGATATTTTACTCTCTGTTTCTTTGCTAAGATTGTGGCATTCCAATGTCGCTGAATCACAATAACAGCTTTTCTTGTTCTGAGATACTTTTGTCGTGCAGAATGACCTCTATAATAGGATTGAATTATCAAGCATGACATCTTCAGTTTAAGAAATTCAGTTCTTTGTTTTCTTGCCAAGATCGTGGCTTTTAAATGTTGCTGAATGATTATAGTAGCGTTCTTTTTGGCAAGATAGTTTCGTCTTGCAATGTACCCTCTGTAGTAAGCCTGAATTTGAATGCAAGATTTCTTTAATTCCAGATATTTATTTCTCTGTCTTTTGGCTACAAATGTAGCTTTCCAATGCTGCTGAATAATGACGCTAGCACTCCTAATTTCATGGTAATGCTTTCTAGCCAAAAAGCCCCGATAATATTTTTGAATTTTTATGCAAGACTTTTTCAAATCCTGATATTCAGCATTTTGTTTTCTTGCCAAGATGGTGGCTCTCCAATGTTGCTGGATTATCACAGATGCCTTCTTCAATCTGCAGTAATTCCTCCGGGCAACAAACCCTCGATAATGAGACTGGATTAGCAAGCATGATCGCTTCATTTGAAGAAATTCGGTTCTTTGTTTTTTAGCCAGTATTGTAGCTCTCCACTGTTGTTGAATAACAATGGCAGAACTCTTTTTGGCAAGATATCTCTGTCTTGCAATATACCCACGGCAGTAAGACTGAATTTTGACGCAAGGTTTCTTCAATTGTTGGAAATGTTTCCTTTGTTTAGTTGCCAGAATTGTAGCTTTCCAGTGCTGTTGAATCACAATAGCAGCACTTTTTTTGCAGGTATACTTTTGTTTGGCAATATACCCTCTGTAACAGGACTGGATTTTCACACAAGATTTCTTTAACAATAAAAATTTCTGCCTTTGTTTTCTTGCCAAGATTGTGGCTTTCCATTGTTGTTGAATAATGGTAGCAGCTTTCTTTTTCGCAAGATAGCGTTGTCTCGCAATGTAGCCTCTGTAGAAAGACTGAACTCGGACACAAGTTTTCTTCAAAAGCAGAAAACTTTTTCTTTGTCTTCTAGCCAAAAGAGTAGCTTTCCAATGCTGCTGAATGACGATGGAAGCATTCCTCAAACCAAGATAGTTTTGCCTGGCAGTGTAGCCACGATAAAATGACTGAATTCGCAAGCATGCACTTTTCAATTGTGAAAAAATGTTCCTCTGTTTTCTAGACAGAAGAATAGCTTTCCAATACTGCTGAATCACAGAAGCAGCTTTTCTTATTCTCAGGTATTTTTGCTTTGCAGTGTGGCCTCTGAAATAGGACTGGATTAGCACACATGAATATCTCATTTTAAGAAATTCGGTTCGTTGTTTTCTTGCCAAGATTGTGGCTTTCCAGCGTTGTCGAATAATTGCAGCAGCTTTCTTTTTATTAAGATAGGTTCGTCTTGCAACATATCCTCTGCAAAAAGACTGAATTTTAATGCAAGATTTCTTCATTTGCAGAAATGTTTTCCTCTGCCTTCTGGCCAAAAGAGTAGCTTTCCAATGCCATTGAATGACAATAGCAGCACCTCTTTTGCAAATGTATTTTTGTCTGGCAATATACCCTCTGTAACATGACTGGATTTTCACACAAGATTTCTTTTTGAATAAAAAGTCTTTCCTTTGTTTTCTTGCCAAGATTGTGGATTTCCAGTGCCGTTGAATAATTATAGAAGCATTCTTTTTGGCAAGATAGCTTCGTCTTGCAATGTACCCTCTGTAGTAAGCCTGAATTTGAATGCAAGATTTCCTTAATTGCAGAAAATATTTCCTGTGTGTATTTGCTTTCCAATATTGTTGAATAATGACGGTAGCACTTCTAAATTTATGGTAATGCTTTTTAGCAATATAGCCCCTGTAAATCTTTTGAATTTTTATGCAAGATCTTTTTAAATTCTGATACTCAGCCTTTTGTTTCCTTGCCAAGATGGTGGCTTTCCAGTGTTGCTGGATTATCACAGATGCATTTTTCAATCTGGAGTAATTCTTCCGAGCAACATACCCTCGATAATAGGACTGAATTAGCAAGCATGACTTCTTTAATTTAAGAAAATTGGCCCTCTGTTGCCTTGCAAAAATAGTAGCCTTCCAATATCGCTGAATTATTACAGCAGCATTCCTAATTTCATCATAGCACCGTTGCACTCTATAGCCTCTCCAAGCAGATTGGATACGAACCGCAGCCATTCTCTTCTGTTGTAACTCCAACTTAAGCTTCTGGTATTGTTTCTTTGCCAGCCAGCCTCTTATGTAAGTCTGCAGAGTAATGATTGCATTTTTATAAGCAAGGAACCTTCTTCTTTGGACTGTGCTCTTTCTGAGAGCTTGCATTTTTATCACCACTTCTTGGAGGTGAAGAAATTGCTTTCTGGTTTTTCGACCCATCACAGTCGCTCTCCATTTTACTTGAATCAGCTCAGTTGCATTTTTGTATTTTCTGAACTTTTGTCTTTGCAGGAAACCTTTCCAGCAAGTCTGAATCAAAACAGCACGTTCCTTTTTCTGAAGAAAGTCTTTCCTTTGCAAATGGGACTTCCACTTGGCTTGGATCTTGACAGCTGCTTGGCACTTTATATCTTGACATCTTTTCTTTCTTTTCAAATAACTTCTGTACGCTGACTGGATCTTAATAGCGGATGAACGAAGAATTAGGAAGTAGTTACGACATTGGCGAGCAAGCAAGTAAGATCTCCAACGACCTTGAAGTACACAAGCAGCAGATTTCAAGGTCACAAACTGTCTGTGTTGCTTTACACCCCTCCAATGGCTCTGAATGACAACTGTTGCATTACGAAGTTGGATGTATCGCTTTGATGCAAGCTGTCTACGAACACACGACTGCAGATAAACGGTTGTTTTTTGCAGTTTTGTGTAGAATTCTCTTTGTTGTCTGCCTGCCTGATGTGCTCTCCAATGTTGTTGTATAATATGTGTTGATCTTTGAAGACGCAGGTAATATTTTTGCTGCCTGATGGAACGAAACCATGCTTGTATTTTTACTGCTGCATTTTGTCTTGCTCGTTGGTCAAGGATTTGCCTCCAAGCTCTCTGAGGTGAAACAAAAACATGAAGATTTTGTCAAAGAGTTCTTTGTTTTCAGTTACACATTCATTATAACTAGATAATCTTTTACACACAACTGCATACTTGTATCTTCATATGAGACTCTTCTACATCTGGTATAAACCAGTGATTTTAATTTTTTTGCATTTAGGGTTTACTTGTGACTTTTTCCGTAAATAACAATCGAATTTCAAAATCTCATCTAAACTTAAAAAAGTCTCAAAAATTAGTACTTAACGAGGACTATTAGGGACACTACAGATGAGATTATATAAATTTGAAATCATAATTCACAAAGGGTGTTTGTAGTCCCCTAAACCACTGGATTATACTGAAATATGATTCCTACTAAACAACATTGCCATTATGAGGGTGAAAATCTGAAATTGGTGTTTGGATGTATGTTTGAATATGAGTTTTAAAACAACTGTTAAAATATTATTGCTACATTTACCTGCACAACGATAGCTGCTTGGTTATAAGTTCTTGTTAAGATGAGCTCTTTACGAACTTTGTTGGTGAATAACTTTGCCAAAATCATTCGAAAAAGTGACTGAATTTTGATGGCAGCACATCGCTTGGCAATAAATTCTTGTCTGGCAGTTTTTGTGGCCTTGCAATTTCGGTAAAATCTCTGGATAGCTGTGCATGCATTCTTCACAGCCAAATATCTGGTAAACAACATGAAAAGTGTGAATATTAATGACCAAAAATGCACTCAATAAAATGGGTAACAGCAGCAATTGTTGAAATGTTTGTGTTAAAATGATGTATTCACTATTTATAAGTATCAGCATTTATTTTTAATAAAGCTACATTATTAAGTCTGTGTTATATATTTCTATGTTTTGTCGTAATACACAAATTTAAACTTCCCAATTTTTCATGTCGATATTTTATGTTGTTCAATGGTTGTCAGCATCAACTTTGTAATATGTAGCATATGATTACCTTTTTCTGCAAATCCATGCTCGTATGGAAGATGAGATAATGGTTGCTGCCTTTTTCTCATTTTCCCTTTTTCTTTTTTTCTCTTCTCTCTCCTTCCTTGTGGTGATAAAATTGTTCCAAGAGATTTGGATGATCCTCGCAGCCCTATAACAGGATTATTCATCAAATTTGTGTTTCTGTTTTATTAGTATGTCTAACCCTTTACTTTATCACAACTGTATGATGTGGTACATTGCAATAAATAGTGTCAAGTCCCCCTAAGCAGATGTAGACAATATAAACATCCTTTGATTTTGTAAGTTGACAAAAAAATACCAAAGGAAGGTAGAGGTAGCATGTAAACTTATTTTATCTGAAATAAATTATGCAGCGTTACTGTCTAAAATCCTTCAAAATCTTAAAGTAGTTATCAGTCAGAGAAACTTACTGATCTTCTACTCTGACATCGATCAACCTTGTACAGAGAAAGGCAACCAGTAGTCGAACGACTTTACTATCAGGGATAGTTCCACAGAAATCATTGACACACATCAGCGATGGAATTCCACCGAGCTCGTATGCGGCTCTTTTCACCATCAAAAAGTTTGCCTAAAGACATTAAAGAAAAAATGGAAATTTAATTGTCTGGTCATGAAAGGAATTTTAGTTGGGGTCTACCAGATTATTTTGTCGATCAACAGAGCTTAATGAATAAAATATTGTTTAGTTGGGTGTCATTTAGCGAACATTGCACAAATAAGAAGCAGTTTTTGCCAATTAAAAAAAGTTAAGTAGATGCAACTAATATATTTTTAGAGGTGCAAATATAAGAACTTAGTCTAGACGAGTTGGCCTTTAACTTTATTCTCTAACAAACAAATGAGTTTAGGAAACATAACATTTAAAGAATTACCTTTTCATTTTTTGTCAGTTGAATGTAACTTTCCCGCGATGATTGGTTGCCTCTGGTTTGCTGTGAGACACAACAATAAAGTATTGAAAATATTGTTAAATTGCAAATAACCTTCAATACAGACTCTATCACAGTTCAAAATCCAAGGTACTTTACGTAAGGGCACATCAAGGGTTTTATCAATAAAACTTCACATATAAAGTTGTATATTTGTCTGTGCTGACTTTGCAAATATCTTGGGTGGAAAAAAAAGTCACAACCCTAACAAACCATACAACACAGGCCAATATGATCGAAAAAATCAAATTAAGTTTAAAAAAATCTGTTTGTGCAGTAAAAATAGTTAAAAACTACACAACAAGGTTGTTTGTTGTTAACTAACATATTTTATCAATTAGGTGGGGATGCAAAAATTTAAATCCCTGTGCTTTTGAGGTTAACTATTGCCAAACATGTAAAAAAACACAATGTCCATGTGCTTTGAAATAAAATGTGAAATGCATTCAGACTTAAAAAGAATTGTTTGACGATATTTTACAATACCAAGTAATTTTGCAACATTTATTCCCAGTTATTGAACAACAGACATATTTTATTCGTTTATATATTACCATTTCTGTTTGTTGTTCCCACATGTGCATTGTGGTTTCTGTTCTTATGTCGTTAGGTGGAAGAAGCTGTGGTTGATAATGTGAGATCAGAGTAGCAAGAACCCTTCCGTCGGCAAATGAATTCACAAAGTTGTGAACCTCAATGTTATGATGAGCACACACATATCTGGGATAAATAAAGACTGGTAATATTTATAAAATGCATGATAAACATTAAAAACACTGGATGATATGACTTTAACAGTTTGAAATTTTACACAACATATGCTGGAGAAATGACAACAAAATTGGGAACGCACAATGCTTTCAAATTTGAAATTCAGAATGTTCTAATCTATTAGTTTTTTTTCCACGATTTGAAGTGAGTAATAGACCTATATTTGTGATAAAATTATGTTTGATTTAAATAAAGCTAATATCAATGGCGATGTCACATTCTGAAAGTTTCGCAACATAGTATTTTGCAGATAATCCTCAATTTAATCTGCATGCAAGAGCATATTTGATTATGTACTGAGCAAACAACTGGTTTGGGCTAACTTACTTGCACCATTTCAGCAATAGAGCTGAAGTCTTTTCCACAGCCGTATCTTCTCCATCTTCGTTTGTTTCTAATACCTTTAAAACCAAAAAATATAACAGAACATTTCTAGGCCAAGTTTATAAAAAATCTTCTTTCTTGGGTAATTTGTAATAACATTAGAAGATGTTGTCATCATTAGGAATTTGTAACTACATGCAAGTGTGCAAATTTTAGGATAAATTTAGGATATGTCCTTTGCAGTCGTTCTAATGGCACACCTACAATTATACACAAAAATCGCAGCAAACTATAGCACAAAAGCGAAGTTAAGTGTTATACTTGCGATACCACAATAGCCAGCAAACCCTAGTAAGTTGTTTGTTGTACTTACAGGGTCAATTGTGTTTGAGCCAAGTTGTCGCTGCTTGAGTTTAAGTGTTTTATCCAGGAACATGATCTCTTTCTCGACATGTTGTGATTCAACCGCATTCACCAACTGAAAAACAATAATACATCAGTAACATCTAAAACTAAGTAATACCCAAAACATATCATTTAATTAAAAATAGTTAAAGAATATTATTATAACCTTATAAACCTTAATTTTTTACAGAAACACACTTTATAACACAGTACGCCTACAGGAGGCATTAAACCGAATCAGAGTTGGTCTTTCAAGTTATTACATCCAGCAAGGTGTGGGAATTGAACCACCCTACAAGCGAAATATCACAAATATACCACTAAAATAAATAAATTAATCTATTTTGAATCCGACACGTATGTATACAACTTCAAAAGTGAACTGTGCATAAAAGAAAAACAGACCTGGAAATGTGCGGCAATATTCCAGATTAAACTCAATGTTTTGTCCTGATTTCCATGCACAACGTGTTCTGTGGTAATCAGTTTGCCTTTATCATCTTTTACGGAGATGCCGTGACTTTCGAGCGCCTTTATCGCAACCTGAATAGAATTACACTTGTTTAATACAGGGATTAAATAGTTTTTGGGTTGACCCACAAGAAACAGTGCTACACATAATGTCGACACAGCATGTGCATAATTTTGTGCAAAGTGTTTTAAAAATCACCAATGTTAAGGCCACTTTAGTGATTGTTGCAATTTTTAAACCAAATTTAAATGACCCAAAGTGCAAGTTTGGGTCAAGGCCCGCTTTTTGAAAACCACTGGTCAAAAACACACATTGTTCAAAATCACAAAAAGTTAGAGGCTTAATTGTTACAAGAATTACACCAATGTTTTCAACCTAGATTACAAGCGTATTTGATTATCATGTGCAACATACAAGTTAGAAAAAACACTTTACTAGTATGGTTTTAAAAACGTTAAAAAACTTGTGTAAGTTTTGTAACACAACTAACTGCTCACCCCAATGTTGTGGCGTTTTTGCAAAATGCTCCCCGGTGGGGTTCGAAGTTTCGATGATAAGTTCCAATCGTGAAAAAGAATCTCTATCATTCTTGTCAGTCGGATTCCATTTCTAAGCAAAGCATAGATATAAACAACACAAAAAAGTCACCACAGAAAAGTGGAACATTTTCTCCCAACAAAAACAAAGGTTTTTCCTGAGATTTATTTCCCAAAAAAACAAATTGTGGCATGTAGAAAATTTACTGACTCCTACTGTAGTTTTGTCACCAGAACCTCCCCCTTATTACAGCGATTGACAACAACTAAAACTATCCCCAAATTAAGTCATACACTCCCAAACATAGTGCAACAAATGATTTAAGCACCTCATATCAACAGCGATGTTGTTCACTCCGTATTCAAATTCATCCAAGTACGACTGTTGATGAGAAACCAGGTATCCAATGTAACCGAGGTGTTTTACCACATCGCCTTCACCACTTAAANATGATGTGGTACATTGCAATAAATAGTGTCAAGTCCCTCTAAGCAGATGTAGACAATCTAAACATCATTTGATTTTGCAAGTTGACAAAAAAAATACCAAAGGAAGCTAGAGGTGGCATGTAAACTTATTTTATCTGAATTAAATTGCAGCGTTACTGTCTAAAATCCTGCAAAATCTTAAAGTCATTATCAGTCAGAGAAACTTACTGATCTTCCACTCTGACATCGATCAACCTTGTACAGAGAAAGGCAACCAGTAGTCGAACGACTTTGCTGTCGGGGATAGTTCCACAGAAATCATTGACACACATCAACGATGGAATTCCACCGAGCTCGTATGCAGCTCTTTTCACCATCAAAAAGTTTGCCTAAAGACATTAAAGAAAAAATGGAAATTTAATTGTCTGGTCATGAAAGTAGGAATTTTAGTTGGGGTTTATGAGATTTTTTTGTCTATCAACAGAGCTTAATGAATAAAGTATTATTTAGTTGGGTGTCATTTAGCACACACACTGCACAAATAAGAAGCAGTTTTTGCCTAATTAAAAAAAGTTAAGTGGATGCAACTAATATATTTTTAGATGTGCAAATATAAGAACTTAGTCTAGAGGAGTTGGCCTTTAACTTTATTTTCTAACAAACAAATGAGTTTAGGAAACATAACATTCAAAGAATTACCTTTTCATTTTTTGTCAGTTGAATGTAACTTTCCCGAGATGATTGGTTGCCTCTAGTTTGCTGTGGGCCCAACAAAAAAGTATTGAAAATATTGTTAAATAGCAAATAATCTTCAATACAGACTCTATCACAGTAAAAAAATCCAAGGTACTTTATGTAAGGGCACATCAATGGTTTTACCATTAAAACTTCACATATAAAGTTATATATTCGTCTGTGCTGACTTTGCAAATATCTTGGGTGGAAAAAAAAGCCACAACCCTAACAAACCATATAACACAGGCCAATATAATCAAAAAAATCAAATTAAGTCCGTTGTAAAATCCGTTTGTGCAGTAAAAATAGTTGAAAACTACACAACAAGGTTGTTTGTTGTTAACTAACATATTTTATCAATTAGGTGGGGATGCAAAAATTTAAATCCCTGTGCTTTTGAGGTTAACTATTGCCAAACATGTAAAAAAACACAATGTCCATGTGCTTTGAAATAAAATGTGAAATGCATTCAGACTTAAAAAGAATTGTTTGACGATATTTTACAATACCAAGTAATTTTGCAACATTTATTCCCAGTTATTGAACAACAGACATATTTTATTCGTTTATATATTACCATTTCTGTTTGTTGTTCCCACATGTGCATTGTGGTTTCTGTTCTTATGTCGTTAGGTGGAAGAAGCTGTGGTTGATAATGTGAGATCAGAGTAGCAAGAACCCTTCCGTCGGCAAATGAATTCACAAAGTTGTGAACCTCAATGTTATGATGAGCACACACATATCTGGGATAAATAAAGACTGGTAATATTTATAAAATGCATGATAAACATTAAAAACACTGGATGATATGACTTTAACAGTTTGAAATTTTACACAACATATGCTGGAGAAATGACAACAAAATTGGGAACGCACAATGCTTTCAAATTTGAAATTCAGAATGTTCTAATCTATTAGTTTTTTTTCCACGATTTGAAGTGAGTAATAGACCTATATTTGTGATAAAATTATGTTTGATTTAAATAAAGCTAATATCAATGGCGATGTCACATTCTGAAAGTTTCGCAACATAGTATTTTGCAGATAATCCTCAATTTAATCTGCATGCAAGAGCATATTTGATTATGTACTGAGCAAACAACTGGTTTGGGCTAACTTACTTGCACCATTTCAGCAATAGAGCTGAAGTCTTTTCCACAGCCGTATCTTCTCCATCTTCGTTTGTTTCTAATACCTTTAAAACCAAAAAATATAACAGAACATTTCTAGGCCAAGTTTATAAAAAATCTTCTTTCTTGGGTAATTTGTAATAACATTAGAAGATGTTGTCATCATTAGGAATTTGTAACTACATGCAAGTGTGCAAATTTTAGGATAAATTTAGGATATGTCCTTTGCAGTCGTTCTAATGGCACACCTACAATTATACACAAAAATCGCAGCAAACTATAGCACAAAAGCGAAGTTAAGTGTTATACTTGCGATACCACAATAGCCAGCAAACCCTAGTAAGTTGTTTGTTGTACTTACAGGGTCAATTGTGTTTGAGCCAAGTTGTCGCTGCTTGAGTTTGAGTGTTTTATCCAGGAACATGATCTCTTTCTCGACATGTTGTGATTCAACCGCATTCACCAACTGAAAAACATTAATACATCAGTAACATCTAAAACTAAGTAATACCCAAAACATATCATTTAATTAAAAATAGTTGAAGAGTATTATTATAACCTTATAAACCTTAATTTTTTACAGAAACACACTTTATAACACAGTACGCCTACAGGAGGCATTAAACCGAATCCGAGTTGGCCTTTCAAGTTATTACATCCAGCAAGGTGAGGGAATTGAACCACCCTACAAGCGAAATATCACAAATATATCACTAAAATAAATAAATTAATCTATTTTGAACCCGACACGTATGTATACAACTTCAAAAGTGAACTGTGCATAAAAGAAAAACAGACCTGGAAATGTGCGGCAATATTCCAAATTAAACTTAATGTTTTGTCCTGATTTCCATGCACAATGTGTTCGGTGGTAATCAGTTTGCCTTTGTCATCTTTTACAGAGATGCCGTGACTTTCGAGTGCCTTTATTGCAACCTGCATAGAATTACACTTGTTTAAGAGGGATTAAATAGTTTTTGGTTTGACCCACAAAAACATTGCTAAAGTCACATAGCACCGACACAGCATGAGCATAATTTTGTGGAAAGTGTTGTAAATATTACCAATGTTAAGGCCACTTTAGTGATCGTTGCAATTTTTAAACCAAATTTACATGACCCAAAGTGAAAGTTTGAATCAAGGCCAGCTATTTGAAAACCACTCGTCAAAAACACACACACTGTTAAAAATCACAAAAAGTTGGAGGCTTAATTGTTACAAGCATTACACCAATGTTTTCAACCTAGATTGCAAGCATATTCGATCATGTTGTGCAAGTTAGAAAAAAACACTTCACTAGTGCGGTTTTAAAAACGTTAAAAAAATTGTGTAAGTTTTGTAACACAACTAACTGCTCACCCCAATGTTGTGGCGTTTTTGCAAAATGCTCCCCGGTGGGGTTCGAAGTTTCGATGATAAGTTCCAATCGTGAAAAAGAATCTCTATCATTCTTGTCAGTCGGATTCCATTTCTAAGCAAAGCATAGATATAAATTATAAAAAAAGTCACCACAGAAAAGTGTAACATTTTCTCCCAACAAAAACAAAGGTTTTTCCTGAGATTTTTTTCCCAAAAAACAAATTGTTGCATGTAGAAAATTTACTGACTCCTACTGTAGCAGAGTTTTGTCACACAGAACCTCCCCCTTATCACAGCGATTGACAACAACTAAAACTATCCGAAAATGAGTCATACAATCCCAAACATAATGCAACAATTGATTTAAGCACCTCATATCAACAGCAATGTTGTTCACTCCATATTCAAACTCGTCCAAGTACGACTGTTGATGAGAAACCTGGTATCCGATGTAACCGAGATGTTTTACCACATCGCCTTCACCACTTAAANTTTGTCACACAGAACCTCCCCCTTATCACAGCGATTGACAACAACTAAAACTATCCGAAAATGAGTCATACAATCCCAAACATAATGCAACAATTGATTTAAGCACCTCATATCAACAGCAATGTTGTTCACTCCATATTCAAACTCGTCCAAGTACGACTGTTGATGAGAAACCTGGTATCCGATGTAACCGAGATGTTTTACCACATCGCCTTCACCACTTAAAAACTCTCGGGCGATGTTGATTAAAACTTCCCGACAACTGGTAATGCTAGCACCCCTGTAATTTAAAACACAAAACATTGTCTGGTTGTGGGAATGGATGGCAGAAGATGTCAATGGAAACTAAAAATATTTCTGTATTTGAATAAAAACAGAGCTACCAGAGAGCTTGTGAAAAGTAAATTTATTCCAAAGCAAAAAGTTGAGTAAAGCAACTTACTTTTCAAAGAGGCAAGGGTCATGGTCTATCAGCCGAGCTTTCTTCGCTTGATCGAGGACATAGATGAGAACAAAGATTTTCTTCAAAGTGTGTTTCCCCAACTCATCTTCAAACCTGTAATTGACAAACACTGAAAAAACTTGCCTATTGGAACGTATAAAGAATAAAAAGTGTTTCACATCAGAAGATATGAATTCTATAGTAAAACTGTAACCCAAACTGATAAAAAAGAATTTGAAAAAACTTTTTGGCTTCACAGCCCAGTTTTACTTTGAATTCTTCGGTAACATAAAACATTTTAATGCATTACCTTACCTTTAAAAATTAGAGCCAATGGTTGCAATGCCACGAAATGCAAAAAAGTAGTTAACTTTTGGCACTGCAACATTTTAAACTAATGCAAGGCTTTCCAACCTTTTTGATGGCAACCCTACTTTTTATGCATGAAAAAAACACATGACATTAATAAACTGGGTGATGGGCACAGTAAGTAAATGGCCTCCAGATATAGACCAGTATTTACCTTTCTAAAATCTACAACATGCTTTTTTAAAACAAGCGACAAAGCTTTTTCAGGTAGTCCAACTTTGAAAAACACAGGCCTAGCGCTTGTTAGAAGAATATTTGTCTTTCAAACAATTT
>QXVZ01022220.1:0-19692 GCA_008931825.1 Phallusia fumigata | reverse complement strand
AGAATGCCGACTGGCAGGTTGAAAAGCTGTGAAAACACGTTTAGCCCTGGAAGAATAGCAATCGATGCTCAGTTGCTTGTTTTTACAGCTCACGATTTCGACTTGATGACAGCCAGGGAGGTTTATTGCAAAGACGATACGTGTGCAGATAGTGCGCTCCTTCGTGACAGATGTTTTACTGGGATGATTTTGGTCTGCTGGTGGTCTACGCGTTGTAAATCAATGCACAGCATGCGACCGAGTCAAGTCAAATAAAATACAGCCTTGGTAAAGGTTACTTACATTGTTTATTTTATCGGAAAATCAAGGACAAGTTATAACAATTGCGTTGTACCGCTATGGGTTACATTTTCAAAGGCTCGAGTTGTTAAACTGGTTTCTTGTATGGAGCTTGAACGTTGCGCCATTGACCTTAATCGTTCGTGTTACGTCACCACCAATTAAACACTAGCTTGCATGGAATTCCGGCTAGGGGCACGAACACGCAGTACTTCTAACCGTAGGCGTAATATTTTGGGCTTACGTATGTTGCGACAACAAACTGTCACAGGAATGTGTAGAGTTTATTTGGGGAAAGATGTTATCCAGCGCCTGATTCTACCGGAGCATAGAGAAAGTACCGAAAAGATAAGGTTTTGTTCTTCGTTACTTTGTTTGATGCAATACCTGTCAAACAGCTTTTATTTCACCCACTGAATGTTTAGTCGTTAAAATGTCGGGGATCTAAATTCGACTAAGCATCGCTTTGAAATATCATTTACCATTTAGAAGGACCAAGAATATCAGGTTTTTGCTACACATCTCCAGTTGGGTGAACTAAGTTTGATCAGTTAAATTACCTCGTTTTAGTACATCACCAATTCGACTACGGGCTTGAGTTTACGACGTTTACACTCAGGAGTATTGTTTTTAACACTTGCGCTCGTCGAGAGCCACTTGCCAAATCGGATGCTTCCGAGGATCCGAAGTGGAAAGACTGATGTGGTTTTTTCCGTGGTAATTTATTGTTCAAACATGAAAGGATTTGGTAATTGCGGCAGGACTGTAAATTCACCATTATGAAGTGGCGCCAACGAGTAGCCGCCGAACAAGGTCGAAGGATGCCAGTTTAAGTTTTATCGCCCATCGGCAAATTTGACAATCGTTTTAAACCTCTTCGTTTGCGGAATGGCGGCTCACGATTGGCGACCGGATCAACACAATGTAAATATTTGAATAGCTTTCGCCCTTTTTATCCTTTTTCCCCAAACGAAAATAATCACAGATTGAGAGCTTAGGAGCTTGTGAGGCTGCAAAGTGCTGTCAGTAAAACGGATTGTGTCGTCTTTGTAATGTTAGTAACAGCAACCATTATGATGCGAATAAGCAGAACAACTGCGCCAGACTGCTTTGTTGCCAGTAAAGTCCCACTTCACTTAATCGCAGGTCAATCAGAGGTGCGCCTAATTGTCACCGTATTTATTAGCTGATCGCCGCTGCCGACGTTTGGTTTTCGTTGAGCGGTCGACGTTGTTTTCTTTTGCTCAAATTGCTGCGACTTATCTCGACAGAGCGAAACGTCTTGAGATAGTGGCCACTCGGCACGAGGGCTTCTTCCTCACTATCTGCCGGTCGCCTTTTACCACAGAGCCAGGCTTTAAAAGCTACCCGGGCCCTTTGATAAGCGTTTGTTTACGGTGGTGACTTGGTGTGTGCACGGCGTCAAGTGCTGCTGAAGCATGTAATAGGGCTTGGTTGCGTCACACAAGCCACTGGGTGACTTCACATAAATGTCAGTTGGGGCACTTAGATGGGTGGAGCGCAAGGTAAGGGTCGGAAAGTACAATTGCGAGGGAGGCTTGGGTTACGCAAAATAGCGATGCAAATCCAGTTTTTGCGAATAGAATAACAGTAAAAGATTGAGGCAGCAGAGAAAATAAACGCTGCAGTTCATGTTTAGCATAAATCAGTGTTTTGTGATAATCACGACTGTCTGTTAAGTTGGAGCTTATAGGTATAGAATGAGATTGAGTTAGTCACACTAACAACTTAGTAAAACATCACAGAACATTGATGGTTGGCACTTCTGAGGCAACTCACAAAACCATGGCTTGCCAAGCGCACGAATGAAGGCAATAAACATTCCATCTATAAAAGCAAACACCGCAAAGCCTTGAATTCGGCACTCGCCCTAAAGTGTAAACTATTTGTTCGTGGTATGGACTGCAGTATGCCTGTCAAGATATACCTATAGATATGAGACTTTTAAATTCAAACTCTTTGCTTTCAGCTAATTTTCTCCCATTCTGTTTACAGATAACGTTCTGTGAGTAGTATAGGTGTTATGATTGTCAACATGTTGGCCAAGTTCCTCTTGGCCGTGCTGTTTGTCTCCATTAGCGAGGTATGTTGGCGTTTTCACTGATTGTGCGCAACGACAGACCGCAACGTATTGACAAGAGATATTAATAGAACGTGTATTTGAATGTGTGCCGTATGTTTTACTTGTGGCACGTCGTACGTTCCGAAGCCAAATATCCATTGCGACTCAAATGTGTAATTACTCAGGCGCAGGATTTCGATCAGACAGTCAACGACGTGTATCCCCCGCCGGTTCAGCGGGTGGGAACGAGACGGAGAAGCGAGGAAGTCTCCAAGCAGATTCGCGATGACATCTATCAGCCGGTGCAAGTGCAACCCAACGCGTATTTTGAATCATTAAGTAAGTTTTTCAGTATTTTTGCAATTCCTAATTTGATCCCCAAAAAGCTTGATCGCAAAGAATATAGTTTAAACTGCTTCTTGACCAGTTTAGCCTCCACCTCCAATAACTTTCACCGCGGCAATTTTGTCATTGGGAGCGTTTATCATGCGAAAAAACAACCGCATGCTCTGGTTTAAACGCCAGCAAAATATGCGGTAATCCCAATGGTGCTGTACAGCAAAGCCGCATCGCTTTCGCTTTTTGCAAAAAAACAATTGAGCCGAAGCGCTTTGCGGTCGAGCGGCGATTTTGAGAAAATAACTCGGTCGGCACGTTTACCACATAAAAACCAACAAAAGCAAACCTTTCAAGCAACGTTGTGTGCAGACGACTTGGACGAGCTGGAACCTGACGAGTTTTCACAACAGGATTGGAGCATGTGGACGGAATGGTCGTTCTGCTCGCGATCCTGCGGAGGGGGCGTTGCCATGAGAACACGGCGGTGCGGCATCAGGTGGGTAAAATTGCTTGCGTATATTTATTAAGTAGTCCAGCATAATGTCGGTGGTACAATATCATGGTGATGTAAAAAGCGGCCATTTGTTGTAAAAAAATGCGCTGTAGGGAATAGCATTTCGGAATAAATGGAATTTGGCAATTACCAACTCGCTCACGGAAGTACTCTTTACTGTTCGCAGAACGCCGGAAGACGCCGTTCGAGACTGTTCCGGTGACGACGTTGAGCACCATATCTGCAACACTATGGTAGGTTTCTTATTTCAACCAACTTAAGCAAGCTCGCACTCACGTAAACATTAAAGTATCCCGCTGAATTCCGTTTTGGGGTGTAATAAACGCATATTTCTACGCCAACTATTACGCAGTCGAGCGCTTGTGTGAAGACAGAGAAACGCTATTCTCCTTTGACAGGCGGCACCGTGACACAAAAATGCAGGTAAACACCTTGGAAAACATCGCCAAGTTGGCAAGCGTCAGGATAGCGCTTACGTAAATCAGTTCGACCGCACAGTATGACTTGCACGCTACTACGCAATTAGTGGTGATCTCAAATAACACATTTACAAAATTGGTAGGTTTATTCGCAAACAAAACATGTTTGTTAGAAAAACGGTTTTCACCACTGATTGAAACCGCTTGTGTCTTCTGAATAGTTTGTCCAGCCGGTTTCGATTGCAAATCAAAAACTTTTCGACATAACTCCCATTTTCTCCTTTTGTTGGGTTCCGTGTTGCAAAAGCACAGCTCGTAAATTTGCCTTTGTTTTGGGAAGCAGCCTAAGCGGTTTCGATTTTTCACCGAACCAGGTTCCAGAGAAGCATTTGATCTTCAATTTCCGAAAAATGAACAATGTGACTCAATTTTCGTAGAAGCTATCGGGGAAAATGTTTTGTAAAACATAAAACCAAAGTTTTGATCGTAGGACCACGATGTCACGTTTCACAACTGCGCAAGTAATTTGACCGGATGATTAGTTTGACAAGTTAAGCGAAGTTCTCCCGAAGCGCGTGGTTCTTCCGGGAAAATATCGGTTCGGCAAAAGTGACATGACCAACCACTTCAAGCTCCACTACTTTTTGCGTTTTAAAACATCTCAAGCCGTCTGTGACAACCCATCGTTTAATCCAAATACCTCTGTCGGTGTCACACAACTACGCATTCCGAAAATTCACTTTGTCGGTTTATTTAGAGTGGGAATTTTTTCAAGAGCGGGGTCGAAAATGCTTCGGGTTCAAATAGTTGCGGTATTCACACAAGCAAATATAAACGTTGCGCCCTCATGAAGCAATCGACATACAGGCCCCATACCCAATACCGACAGATAAAGAGGGGGTGCAACAATTTGCGGTCGCATACGAAGGCATGGTCGTCGATCTGTCTTCTGCCCAGTGACAAGCACTGAGGCGTGAAATGCCAGTGGCTTCACGCCTCACCTAAACTTCCCCAAACAAGGCCATAAGTCAGGTGCCGTCCAAAGATTTATATTGACAAGATTTTTTCCCTGGACCGAACCTGGAGTTAGAATGAGTTCACCCTGTTACGCACCTCCTTTGTTGGGTTGAGTTCAACCTGTTAGCGGCAGAGAATGATAGGCGANCGTTTCCATATAAGTTCAAGCAAATTGCTGAGTTATCGAGACCGCAAAACACTTTCTTGTTGCCTATACGGCGTGTGATGCGATCTTTAAACAATACAGCTTAAATCCCTTGCGGCTTGTTTCCAATGTTTAACTGCTTTAGCTCTAACAGTTTTGTTGCGTTTTAATGATTAAAAAACAGTTTCTGTGCTTCCCAAAATTGAGAAAGTGTTTAAGACATTTCCCAGTTATACTTTATAAACGTAAGCAAAAAAAGCGCGGTTTCCAAAAAATTCGTTCGTCAGAAGATCATGTAATCTATGTCGATGATCAATCCTGCCCTGGCGTTATAACACGAAAACCTGAAGTAAACGTGTTTATTACTGTAAAGTTGTCTAATTCGGGACAAAAACAAGTGGCCATGACCGAGAAAATAATATCACGTTTCTCGATTACATGCAATCCGGTTCCCAAATACCAACTCCAACCAGATTGACCCATGTCGTCATTGCCGTGCGTACCAGACCCTGTGCTCATTTGTTTTGCCCAACAATAGTTTTAATCCGTGTTAGAGTATTATCGACTTGCCTCATCCGATTTTGCTGACGGTTTTGCGTCGAACACTCCCCGCGCGGCTTGTACAATGACCATGTTCCCAGCAAATGATTGTCGTAGTTCGCGTACCGGCCGGCCCTCTTGCGCCTTCAACGACAAGAGATTTGACACTTTGCGGATATTAGCTGTAAAACGCACCCGACGGAATTTCGACGCCCAATCCGTAAATCTACATGCGGTTGAAGGGGATTTGTAGGCACGTGTAGGTGTGGTATCGCCACCTTCCTGTAATACGTAACGTGACAATGCTTGCTGACGCACTTGTTAGCAACAGTCGTGTAAAGCTTTGCGCACCGACCCTCGACATATTGACGTTTTGTGTCACACCAGAGTGTAGTTAAAATACATCAAATCAATTTAGTCATTTAGACACACATGTGCTTTAAATTCTTCACAACACCTATCTCAGAGAGTTGATTAAAGCGCTCGAACACCTGGCTTCTTCAAGCATGAAGAGAAACACTAGCTAATAACAGACATATTGAAGTTGGGTGTTTGTCGCATCAATAAAACCTAGCGCGTTTCCATTCAGTTCGCTTTCAGCACATTTTAAAAGGGATAGTGGTCAAAGCAGCACTTCAGTTGTTCTTATAATCCTGCTGTTTTCAAAGAGAGTCGGCTGCGACAACACACTTGGTTCGAACCTGACGAACGACGCTTGTGGAGTTTGCGGAGGTGACAATTCGACCTGCACCTTTTTCAAGGGAGTAGCAGAGATGGACATGAATGCCGGTAAGCGGTGGAAACTTACTAAGACACACACCAAACCTTTCATTTAGAATGGTGGAAGTATTGGCTTGTATTTTTTACTGAGACAATTTAAAACCGTAAAAAATCTGTACGCAAGTTTGGTGGTGCTTTTCGCAAGTAAGGTCCTTAGTTAAGTCGGTTTCTGGATCATTGACCAAAAACCGTTTGCCTTACCAATTATCATTTAACTTTTTCAGAAAAGTTCGACTACAATGTGGCGAAGCTCATCCCAGCTGGAGCAACGCACATTCGGGTGCGAGAGTCCTCCAAAAACTACCTAGGTGAGGAAACAAACCATCTTGATAAAAACTTAACAAAATTCCTGCTAGTTTGATCAAAGCCCTGCCGATTGTGAAACTTCATCGGTACAAAAAGCGCGCTGCTGTTGACACTTTAGCCTTTCATTTCCGTACGCAGATGGTTGTTTGTTTTGGCCCATTGTGCGTAATGCACGTTAGCATTTGTCCTGCGCAGACCCCGACCGTTTGACGTCATTGTGCGACGAATTAACCCACTTTCGAAAAACAACTTGTCGGGTACCGGCGACCAAACGGAGTTCGAGATGGCGTAATCTTGTTTAGGTTGCAAGGAAATTAATTTGAACTTTTGGGTTGGACGCGCTACGTTGCCGACAAGCAACATAGTGATAAGAATAGGCAAAACAAGGCTGTTGTCACTTATTTGCTGTTGTATACAGTGGTAAGACAACAGCACACGTCTTGTTTGTTGTAGGTTAATATGCGGTGTGCATTCCCTGTTTTTAATATCCGTACATTGTCCAAAAGCAAACATTCGTAAATTCCTTGCTTTGTTTCCCTGAATCGGAAAACGAAAAGGGTGCGTTTTTTTATTGAATGCCAGTCAATTGCGTTTCTTCCATGCAAATTAGGTTGTTTTCTCTCTTGTTTTCCGGACGTAAGCAACGAACTTTTTCGTCAAACTTTCGTTGCGAAATATTTCTTAAGTAATCGGAGCCAAAAGTTAAAAGTCATCGGTGGAACAATTTACATTGTTGTGGGGTCGAGTTGCCTTGTGGTGACAGTTTCTGCGATTTCGGTGATTTATAGCGGTTTCGAGTTTCGATAATCACACCAATATTCGACCCACCGAGGCGGAAATATGCGTCCCGCGCGGGCAAAGATTCGAGATTGCATTTCTTGACAATATTAAATCCGAGGCATGTAGATACCTTGAATTCCAGATTAGTATAAAGTAGTGCATAAGAAGTACTTTTTTGNGTTGGTCTGTGGACTTGACTGCTGCCGGAACGGAATTCAGATATGAACGAGCGAAAGATGACATTGACGAGACGCTTGTTGCTGAAGGCCCAACCACCAAAGATCTTTACATCATGGTGAGTTTACATCCAGCTCTGTAAAACTTAACACATGTACCCTTCGCGCACAATCATTCCAGCACAAAATGAATGATAATATTAAAGGTGTATTGCAACTGTTTTTCTTCAGCTGAGAGGTGTCATTATTACGTCACTAATAATTTTTCCCGCGCTTTTTCCTAACAATTTAGGCATGTTTTTGGTTGTCCTAAATTTTAGTACCTCGCTGCTTTTTAATTGTTGTTTATTTTGTACAAAAGCCTAACTGTGCATGTTTTACGCAGGTGCTCTATCTCANTTTATACTTGGTGAGGCCCTCAACGCCATGAGGCCCTTCAAATTTGCGCCAGTTGGTTCCAGAATATTTGGAAATATGATGATGTCTTTTGATTCATGAAAACATATCACCTTAGTTTTAATTTATATACATGTATAAATCAACAAATTATTTCCACAATAAGTCAATAAATTTCATTCTTCAATTTTTAAGGCCTCTACAGACTGACTGTAGGTTTCTTAGCAAAGCTTATTTAGTACCTTACCCCGGCAACGCTTGTATTGCTTAATTATTTGTTTTCTTCTTCCACTGCCGAGTTGTTAATTTCAACAAGAATGCTATTGCTTTGGGTTATGACAAACCCTTTTTTGCACGTTCACTTTTCGCACAACTGATTGATTGTAAATTGCAGCGTTGGTGGAGGCAGAGGGGCCTTACCTTAACTACGTGCTGAACGACAAGTACCTCATTAGTTGGTCTGTGGACTTGACTGCTGCCGGAACGGAATTCAGATATGAACGAGCGAAAGATGACATTGACGAGACGCTTGTTGCTGAAGGCCCAACCACCAAAGATCTTTACATCATGGTGAGTTTACATCCTGCTCTACAAACTTAACTCGCGTATCCTTCGCGCACAGTCATTCCAGCACAAAATGAATGATGAGATTAAGTGTTTATTGCAACTGTTTTTCTTCAGCTGAGAAGTGTCATTATTACGTCACTAACAATTTTTCCCGCGCTTATTCCTAACAATTTAGGCATCATGTAAAATGCACACGTGTGACTTAACGTGTAAGAAATTTCAAACATGATTTTGGTCGTCCTACATTTTGGTGCCTCGCTGCTTTTTAATTGTTGTTTATTTTGTATATAAGCCTAACTGTTGTGCATGTTTTACGCAGGTGCTCTATCTCAGCGGCGAACCGAACGTGGAATACGAGTATTGGCTGCCGAAGAATCGCGGTACTTATGCTCAGTTGGTTGCGATCACACACACGATACCAGCAGTCGAGGGTACATGAGTTTCGAAGCACGCCAAATTCGCCCCTTTCAAAAAGGGTGAAAGTAGCTGGCCGTGGTTTTGGTGGTGCAATTAATAACTTAGGCCCCACGCGTGCAAGGGACCCTAATTTTAAAACTGCGCAATTCGCACACTTGGTGTGTAGAGGCGCATGGCTGTGCATGGTGTAAATCTTTCGAGGCGTTTGATGGGTGGTTGCTGGTCATGGCTTCGTATAGCGTTCCTGCCACATTCTTGCATGATAACATTTGCAAACACTAATCCTTCCCTCCTTTCTCTTCCTTACAACCCTTGTACAAAAAATGATATTTCCCCACTTTTACTGATTTTGTGGCAACTACTCCCTTTGTTTGGCAAAAAAGTGTAACCTGTACCCTTAATTTCTGCGCAGATAAGGTGAATAAATTACACGATGCGAAATGCATTTAAATCATGGCGCTGGCTAGTTGATTGACATTTTCTTTCCCGGTAACAAAAGACACCGCATGAGTATGGGATTCTACTGCTGTGTATACATTTGTTTTCATTACTCAGTCATGTTTTAACAGTAGCTTAAAAGTGCTATTAATTTAGGAATTAATTCTTCCATTGCCAATTTAGCAGCTTTGTGTACCTACCAGTCATCATGGTGCCTTTGTTTACAGCACTAGAACTCGAGTCGCCTTCGGATGAGCCCGACTATGAATTTATGCCTCCCTATTCACCACCAAGCACAAAGCCAAGCACTACGACCACTGTCACTACAACAACGGTCCCAGCCACAACGACCACCACAACCGCCGCTACAACCACTGTACGAACTCGAAACGTACCTCGATTGAAACCCGCGAACAAAGTAGGTGTCGCAATTGCGAATGGTGTGCCCATGACTCTGCCATTTATGCTTGGGTAAACTTATTACTACTTTCAAAGGATTTTTTAACTTTGCAGTAGGAAAAACCGTACTAAACGTTTTTTCGTCAAAGAGACTCCTATACCGATTACATTTACTGTGAAAAAACTTTTAGTCCAGAACGATACGTTTGAAACAGAAGCGTAGGTCTTTTATCGAGTATTGTAAACAAGTTTTTAGTCACACGATAGGTCATTGAAAATCTAAGTGTAACTGTGTCAAGCACTTTATTTTAAATATGGGGATTTGATTAAATTTTTCTTTAAATTTCCTGCTAAACTTTGCAGTCGCCTCAATAAATTTATTTGTTACTAGAAACGCAAAAAGCCATCATACTGCACTCCGTGCAAGAAACCAAACAGCCGGAAACGTCACTTTTGTCAGAGTGATTTCGGTAAGTAATTGTGTGCACCAACAGTGTGGGTAAAAAAATCCTCCAATGGGGAAAAAACGTCAAAATTACGTCAACCACCAGGATTTACGAATCTCCCATTGCCTCGTGACTGTTATTGCACCTTGGCGCTTAACCACAGACACAAATCCGACATCTTGATGCTACGCTATCCAATAACTGTGAAAAGACTTATCGACTTGTGTCCTCGACGGATCGCCCTTTTGATGGGATTACTTCTGAGACGTGTATAAATCGTGGGTCTTTTCCGTCACTTGACAACGCCAGGCCCACATATTCTTGTTATAGTTGCGATTTGCCAGATTTGTTAAAATTAATCCGACTGATCCGCCGGCGATCCAACGCAGCTGCTGTTATGTCGCAATCTCAAACCTTTATTGGTTGACGCCGACCATGACGCGCTTGTTACGTCACATCCTTGTGGTCACGTGAAATTTTAAGGAAGGGTCATGTGGTTGCAGTTTTTATAACCTAGCACATCAATTACATGATGTATAAAAAATACGCAACTAAATAAAATCCGTGGGAAAAGATGGTTGTAATGTAGACTGGATCTGCAAGCGCCAGAAATCGCTCAATTTATAAATATTTTGGAATATATCGGTTTTCACCTGAATCGTATAAAAGTACCAAAATTTGAATTTCGTTTTACATTGCAGTCATTCATGCGCGTGTCCAGTCCAAGAAGAAGGTAGAGGGCAAACGCTTTAGTCACGACGTGTTGATCAAGACTGTATACAAGTCTGACTTCAAACTGATGAAACGCGAATACATCTGGGTGTACAGCAGTTGCTGCCCCAAACTGCGACCATACCGCGATTATCTGATTATGGGACGCAAGCGTAGGATCGAACGCAGCCCGGACAATCGCGGCATTGTTCAATTTGTAGGCAACGGAACGGTTGCCGACAACTATGAAACGCGATTGGTGGTCGATCACATGGACTACTGGCATTTCTGGAAGCGAAAGTACGAGCATGGCATGCGCAAAGTGGCCAACAGCAACATCTGCGACAACTTTAAATTACCAACTCGCTCCAACATCTTGCGAGATCCGGAGCAGCGTCGAGCGGCGCGCAAACCCAGACGTCGAAGGACTGGCTCCTGAATGTCGAGCCAGCAGCTGAAATAAAGGATGAAAGCAAGGGCCTCAGCGCCGTAGGTTTCGCGACTGGGCGACCACAAAAGACAATGACTCCGGTTTGAATGACGAGGCTCAGTATCTTAGCCAAATATTGCTGTCGTGTTTGTATTGACTTGCATCAGATACCCCCAGACTATTGGACCGCAGTGACAGGCGTTTGATGACCACGGCGAATTTGAAGTTCACCATTAGCATATAAAACCAATCTACCGCAATGCTGCCTTCGTTTGCTCATTTGGAGATGCGTCGCCGTTGTACCTGTATTTATATTTGTTCGTGGAGTTTTTGTTAGGAACATGGGCGCCGACAGAAAAAGGGGGCAGAACTTGATACATACATACTTTTTCATTCATGAGATGTTTTGATCATATAACTAATAAAGTACGTTTTTCGGAATTCCAAAAGGGGGCAAGTGCCCCCTTTTGCCGGCGCCCATGCACAGGAATTAGGATTTAGCATGACACCTGTTGAATATTTATCCAAATGGACATGATTATGACGTTTGTTTTGTCAACGGCCCATAGCCAACACAAACTCTGTTCCTTTTCATTAATTGCTTCAACTCCTTGTAAAGTCAGTTGCAGAAACACCAAAATGTAAGCCTACAGTATCTTTAACATAGCACTGGCCTCCAACTCATGCAGTTTTTGTTTAAGGTAAAATCTCTTCTTAACTTATCAGCACTTTACCAAGTGCTACACTCATTGCTGTATTTACCTGTTGTTGTCTTTTTAGTTTCTATCTTTTTGTATTTGTTTTGTACAGCTTTCATGTTGCATTTACAAAATCCAAAGTCCAAAAAATAATCATAAAGTTGTGTATTTTTCAGGCGGTTGAAGCTTCTTTTAAAAAGGAAAGATTTATGCCTTAATCAGGTCTACTTTGTTAACATTCAGGATAATGTTGTCAAAGGTGTTTGAATTTGCTGGAGAAGAGTTAATTTAACTGCATATAAAATTAAACTTAAGTGCACTGGACTTTAGTTTGCTTAATTTATCAAAATAAGATGACAGCAACATGCTATGATAAACATTATAGTTAATGATCTTTAAGTCCCTCTAACATACTTTCTGACATATCCAAATACTTTTGTATATTATTGACAAGAGTCTTTCTCTCCAGGCGAGCATCTTTATATGATTCGTCTAAAATTATTTCATCCACAGACTCCAATGTCTTCATAAGTTTATGTGAACAGGTACAAATTCGTTTTTTAATGTCTTTAAAAGCTTTGTCCTGACATTCATCAGTGATAAAGCCTTTCATTAAACTTTCCAACTCAGTTTTTAAATTATCACATTGGTTTGATTCCACATCAGCAGTTTTGCGAATTTCCTTTAGAACTTTTAAACACTTTTGTTCCTTTTCATCATGGCGCCTTCCAATGACCATTACCTTACTACCATTTCTAATATTTAACCCAGATAAAAGTTTGTCATTTTCATTCTGTATTGTGACTCCTTTGCATATAAGGGTTTGGTCTATCTCATTGATTTTGAAAATGTCTTCTATTTTTGCTTTAAGCTGCTGCAGGCTCCAGTTTGGATCCACTGAGAGCTTTTGCCTCTTTGGTCCACATATGAGGGTTACATCCATTTTATGTGTTCATCATTATGAAACAGTTTTCTGTACAAAGAAAAACAGTCACAATCTGTTAAAGCTTGAGCAAAATAGGTTTGTTATTTACAAGAGGCACTCTGCACAGTCATACACCCAATGTTATCTGCGTACCCGGCGAAAATGGACAGCAGAAAAAAGAAAGCATAAGCATTTAAAGAAAAGCAACGTGCAAAAGCAGCACAACAAAATTGTCTGTCAGCATCTCCATAAGCCTGCAGCTCCAGACAGCATTAAACCAAAATGCTGCTACTGCTAGTGTGTAAACTTTTACAAATAATTAAAATTTAATAATACAATTCACAATGTAACGTAATAAAGTTACCTTAATAAACTGAAACGCATATTACTAACCGGCCAACAAAACATTACCCACTCGATACGCATGAATGATCTTTAGTCATGAAGTTTATAGAAATCACATTGATCCGATCATAGAAATATAAAAACAGAGTTATTAAAGTTCAACGATCCGATTGCTGTGGCAAATTAATAATTGTGAGAAAAAATTAAAAAATTTTGCCACTAACAAAAATGTCTGTGGTATTCGTAGTGTATAAACATATGTCAAACTTTAAATCAAAGTCATGCAAAATTTAGCTTACGTTTTCGTGGACACAAGGGGCGCATGTAATTAAAAAAAATGTGCAAATGAATGTCAAGGTAGTGAGTCAGCTACCCGGTCTCGAAGTGTAATAGTCGGGTTATTGACCCAGCTTTTAAAGCCCATTTGTGATGATACTTTTCCCATTTTATTTTGAAACAGTAAGCAGCTGATGTCACTGAAACACAATCTGCATAGAATGGTATGGAGTTTTATTCTGAACAGCATAAATTTAACTATTTTTTAACACCAAAACATGTTTTTTCTTTCAAATCCAAGTGTTTAAAAGCATGTTAAACTGTAAATGAAGTAGCAAATCATCTTGCGATTGTTAAGTTGGAGAATGGCCTCATCTCATCAGGTGATTAGTGAAGACACCCAATTTGGTGCTGATTCAAAAGAGCAATCTGATTCGCCAATGACATCTTCATGTGAAAATACACCACAGTCCAACATGCAAACTGACACGACGAAAAGCTCATGGCAGGAAATTAAAAGATCTGTCCGGACATCTCGCAAGATGCATGCACAGTTTGCCAACAAAATACCACATGACTTTGTATTTGTGCCTATTCCTAATGATACAAGCAAGTCAGACATTTTTTCTATGCCTGATAAACAAACAAATGCGGGGACAAGAATTTTATTTCTGGGAGTTTTACCTGATCAGCGAGAAAATACATTGTTGTACATCGATGTTCCCACACAACCTTCACCACAACTCTTGGACAAGCCGAGTGAATGGAAGTCAGCTTTAGGATTTTTCCAGGTATGAATAATTATGTCCAGATGTAATGTTTATCAGGTATTTACCATGTAGTTTGACTGACTGGGGTTGCAGTTAGCCATTGTTACAAACGCACACTGATTCAAGTCAAACTCTCTTTTGTCAAGTAATTTGATAACTGATGCTGCAAGATTGAAAGCTTGTTCATGCAGCATAATCTTATAACACATATGAAATTGTTTCTTTCTTTTGTTTCTTTTTTTATCCAGTGACACGGCAGCAGGTTTTAAACAAATGCAGGTTTTTAAGTTATTGTTTTAAATATGGCCACAATCGGCAGTTGTTTTGCCTGTTTTCTGTATTTTGCCTCATGTCAACTTGGTGCAGACAGTTGCAAATTTGTGCTTATCAGACACACATGTTGCAATAAATCGGGACAGACTGCACTCTCATTCCCACCTGTCATGTGGGTTTCAGTGGATTTAGTCTGACTGTCTGGTATATCCTTTTTAGGTAGTTTATATTATAATTTTTTTTCATCCAAAACTAAACACATTTTTTCAGTTTTTTTACATGTTTATTTGTTGTTGTTAAAAAAATGATTTAAAATTTTCAAATCAAACAAAAACATAAGTATAATTAATAGCGGTTGCTATTTATAGGACACTTGCTTTTAGCTTGGAATAGAACATACTAAAACCAGCAAACAGTGCGTAACTGTGTGTTTTGGGCACTGCTTGGTTGTTGCTAGGGCCGCTGAATTTGCAGCTGTGTTTCATGGTCCTATAAAAATTGAGTGGGTAAAGCCTTTGTAAAATCTCATAACTATGAGTTTCCTGTCATAACGTAGCAGTTGCAATATAAAACTGATTATACCTAATAACTTCCCAATACAATATGGCAGTTTAAAGGTTGTAAATGTTTCCATCTTAAGATAATTTGTTTGATTTTAGGCCAACTCAATTCACACCGACAAATATTCAAAAGAAGAAGAGCTGCTAAGGGAAAGAAAACGTCTTTCTGTGCATGGAATCACTTCATACCAGATTAGCTTTGATAACAGCCACCTTCTGTTTCCAGCCGCCGGGAGTTTGTTTACTCTAAAACTTTCTGACATTGGAAGGGTACATATGAAATATTCCATCCGATCGCGGATGTACTTTGCGGTAGCTATATGTTTGCAAAAAATTCCACTTCATCATCAAAGATCAAAATCATGCCACATTTTATATTTTTCTAAATTTATTCAAGGCTGGTCTGTAAATGAGTTTGGCATTTACTATTTCTAAAAAAGTTTAGTTTATTGTCAAAACAACTGCCTACATTGCTGACTCATGCTTGCATGACACTTTTACTTAACCAGTGACCTAGCTACAAACCAATTTGGAAGCAGGTTTCTTTTATTTTTTTTTCACCTCATTGCCCATGTTATTTTTGTGGTAAATACACTGTATAACTTGAAGCTTGTTGGCAAAAATCAAGTTGTGTTTGCACATTAGTGTATTTGATTATCAAAAGGCCGAAAGAATAGTGTTGCAATAAACAATGTTTATTTATGTATTTTAACTTATTATTCATTCAGTAATATTCTTTTACCATGGTTATAACATGGTTGTCTAGATCCTATTCTTGTACAGAATGGCTTACCATAGGTTAAGAAAACAATGTAATGCTTGACCAAATCGTTGTTGCAGTTGTCAGGTAAAAACTTATACCATTGCATGTCAATTTTAGACTGAAGCACCAGAGCCTACTGAGGTTTTTACATGCTGCAATGGCTGTAGAATGGATCCAAAGATGTCACCGAACGATCCCAACCTTATTGCCTTCATACATGAAAATGACTTGTGGGTTACCAACACAAAGAGTCGGACAGAAAAGCGCTTGACGCACACACACAAAGGTACTGTCCATGTAAAGTGTCACAAATTGTGATATGTATCGGATTTCAACTTGTGTCTTTTCTTTTAGGATGCAAAAATCCAAAAGATGAAACTCTATCAGCTGGAGTGGCTTGTTATATTGTCCAGGAGGAGTTCGACAGATATACAGGATACTGGTGGCAACCAAACAACCCTTCAGGTACATTATTATTCAATTTAAAAATGTTCCAACCCAAAATCTATTAAATTCTGTATTTTAGGTGTTAACATAAGCTAAATTGTTACATCATAAAGAGCGTCATTTATGAGCACATCCAAATTTATCATTTTACGTTGCAAGTAAACTTAATGCAGAATGTTGCATGTTGTGTTCAGGCCAACACAGGATTCTTTATGAAACTGTTGATGAGTCTGATGTAGAGATCTCCTACATTTCAAATCCACTTGGTAACCCTGGACTGGACACTTACAGATATCCTAAAGCAGGTTGTTATTACATTCTATAACTTGCTTTTCTATTCCTGGATTTACTATTGGTCACAACCCAACCAAAGATTTCATTTTGGTGAAATAAAAAACTTGCCTTGAAATAGTAAACATACTGAAAAATTACCAGTTTTGTTGTTCTAGGAAACACAAATGGTGCCTTTTAAATTTACATTTGCTGTAATTTTCCGTGATACAATAAGTGAAATTCCCTGATAAGACACCATTTCATTTACTTTTACTGCATACAGTGTTTGATGAATTCTTCTCTAAAATAGGGTCACAAAACAAAGAAAGTTTTGTAACCTTGTTTTAAAAGTGAAATAAAAATGTTTTGTGTCCAGGTACTCCGAATGCTCAAGTTACACTTCGCATGCTGGAATTCTCTACTGACGACGAAGGACAGGTATGTTTACTGGACATTTTTGTTGTTGTTACAGTAACAAATCATAAGTACTTGGTTTATTAATGTCAAGGAAAGCAGTTACTAAAGGATTCANTGACTGCACGATGTCCCTCCCATCATCCAGTTCTATCAAAATTTTGTATGAAGAGACTTCCGACATTTGGATTAATGTATGTTCGAACTTGGTTGTGTAAATAAAACTTTGCATACTAACATTCTGCCAGTTTTTTATTAAATCCCTATGTTGTATATGTAATACAATAAACTGATAAAAGCTGGCAAAATTATGTTATTCCACCACAATATGTATTTTCGACTTATGTGTCCACATGTTACACAGCCAAAATAATTTCTGCAAATACGACTGATTTCCCGGAAGTAGCTTCCCGATTTCCCCCCTTTTTTCCGCCATGTAAATAGGTTTATTATTAATTCTTGGTAATCATGTATGTATTTGGCCATGACCTTAACAAAGTAAGGGACCTTTCTTTATTTTAGTTCAAAAAAGTTTTTTAAACTGAAGGGATTTTAGTTTAAAAAGTCACTTTTATCATATTTTTTGCATGCATGTATGGTGATGGCTGTTTGTGTGTCATGTTTTGAGTCGAACCACCTTGAAAACGTAGTTGCTTGGTTGTATGTGAATATAACACCATCATAATCTTTGTAAAGGCTTTGTAGTTAAGCACTTTAATGTTGTTAGAAACTCTGTGAATTGATTACAGGATTTACAGAGTAGCTTTTTTACAGGTTCATGATACTTTTCACTTTTTCCACAACGATCCAGCCGATGAGGTCAATTTTATTTGGGCAAGTGAACAGACTGGCCACCGACACTTGTACCATATTAGCTGCCAGTTAAAAAAGCCAAACCGATCCAAACGTCACAGCACAGGGGACCTTGTGTCAAGTAAGGTTTCGCATTAGGTTACTGATACGATTATTTTTGATTAACGTTTCTTATGGAGATAATCATATTTGGAAACATTTGTGTACTAATCATTTTTGCTTACAGATGAGTGCAGATCTTGTATTGCTTGTGTCACGCCGCTAACGTCAGGAGAATGGGAGGTTCTGGAACATCCTGATTCCGTAAGAGTTTTACTGTTGTAAATGGGACTGCTGACTACCGACTGTATTTACCACAAACTTTTATTACCCTTGTGGTAAAAATAAAACATAATGTACTGTGTTAGTTCAAACACTTTCTACTTTTAAACTTACCAAAAATGCATGTTAAAACTTTTTTAACAATGAAAAACAAAACATTCCTTTTTAGGTTTATTAATTGTTTGTTTATTTTTTGCAATTGCAGATATGGGTTGATGAAGTAAACCAAAACGTTTATTTCATGGCCCTAAAAGAAACAGTTTTGGAGTCACATTTGTAAGTACTAGCGATGCATAAATAAATTTGCAAAATATTGTGGTCAAGTCATGGTAATAAACATGTGTTTCTCAGGTATGTGACTTCATATGTCAATCGTCAAAACCCAGCAAGGCTTACAAACTCCTGTGCTGCACATTCTGTCTCTATGAGCAAGGTAATATTAGTTGGTATTTGGTTTGTTTGCTGCATCACACTAACTCAAGTATAGTAACTTTGAATCATTGTGTGTTTAATTTTTTGCAAAACCTTTGTCTGCTATTTGTTATTTTCTGCAGTATTGCTTAGAACATAAATGGAACAAAACTAATATATCTCTTTATATGTCTGCAATATTTTTTCCAGGATTGTCAGATTTTTATAACCGTTTCAAGCAGCATCAAAGAACTTTATTCCGCTAAAGTTTACCGGTTGTCGCCAAGACCAGTTGCGGCAGTGAACTTGCTTGAACCCCAAGGTACGCTTCCAAATACAAAACCATAGAGTACTTCAAACTAAAATGTCCTGTCCCTTTTTTAGGTCTTGTCCCAGATTACGTACCACCCGACCTGTTCTCGTTTACAAACTCGAATGGAGACACACTGCATGGTTTATACCACAAACCCCGAAACATGGAGCCAGACAAAAAGTATCCAACTGTTCTGTACATTTACGGAGGTCCTCATGTAAGCAAATGTTCTAAAACAACTGCGTGAAGTAATTTTCCTACAGCGGATTTTTAATGATTTACACATGAATGCAATTTTAGGTGCAGTTGGTGACAAATTCGTTCAAAGGCTTGCGGTATCAACGCCTGTATACACTTTCATCGCTTGGTTATGTGGTGGTTGCAATTGATGGAAGAGGTTCACCACATCGTGGATTGCAATTCGAGGGTCATCTTAAAAACAAAATGGTATTTCCAAAGTAATTGTAACATCACCTGATAATGCTTTTTTGCATGGCAGTTTGTCAAAACATATTTTGTGTCAAAAATATACCTCGTTTTAAAGCTCTAAAATTTTGCAGGGTCAAGTCGAAATAAATGATCAGGTGGAAGGCTTGCAGAGCTTGGCGCAAAAATGTAAATTTATCGATTTATCAAGAGTTGCCATCCATGGATGGTCGTATGGTAAGTTGTGATTGCATTGCTTGCAAATGTGTTTTGGCAACAAGTTATACATTGATTTAAACAGGAGGATATCTCTCACTGATGGCACTTGCACAACGACCTGATATTTTCAAGGTAATCTTTTGCCTAACAGCATTGAATAATTGTAATGTTTCATCAGATAGTAAAATTTAGGCAAAAAAACATTTTAAGGCAAAAAAGTACAAAATGGCAATTGAAATTTTGTTGCAGTGTGGACTTTGTGA
>QXVZ01022216.1:0-10277 GCA_008931825.1 Phallusia fumigata | reverse complement strand
ATGCCGAAAGGACGAATCTAATGCGTAGGGTTTTTTTCGGTGTGGAGCCTGGGAATAAATGATGCTTACTTTTGGTTTCCTAGCAGTTAAAAAAATAAAGGCAATTTTACAGTGCATGAAGTCTTTGCCAACAATTATGGAGGTGATTAGTTATTACGTAAAAAGTTATTACGTATTGACGTTAAAATATACACTAAATAATTTATAATTCCACCCTAGTTTAATTCTGATTTTTTTTCACGGGGTTCGAACCCGGTACGATCCCGTTGATTGACGATGTGGCGGTCACATGGCTTTACCTCCTCCAGTGGCCACAATACCAAAACAACCGTTCCCACGACAGAACAACATCAGACAACCGCATATATCTATCACGTAATCTAAGCTCATAGTCACCATTATGCATCAGGTGACAATCTAAACTTGATCAATTTGAGAGGAACCTGCCGTTGAGTTTTTCCGCCTTATACAAACCATTGGTTTTTGGTAACTCTATATCTTTGTGAGTCGCCGTTGATGATCTGATTAGGAGTTAAATGGAATTCCGAACAACCTCACATAGGCTTTCGTAAATAGTTTAGACGGTGACGTTGCACAAGCCTAAATTTATAAGAGGTTGCGTTCAGCGAGATATTGACCTCTTGATACATTATAGGTAAAGTCAACTTTAAAAAAGTAAAACGTGGGTCGAACTACCGACTTAAATAAGGAAACAGCGACCGTTTCGCGGGCCTGCGTGTACAGCTTCCATACCTGCACTAGGTATCTGCATCTGTTTTAGATTTGTACAACGCCGTGTAGAAACGGTTAAATATCGGGTTTGTGTTGATCTGACTTTGGCGTCAAAGTTTGGAGCCAAGCCAAACCATAAGGTTTCAAAATACATCGATTAAGATAAACATTATTATGGGCAGTTCCAACTATTTATACTGAAAAAATTCTAATGCTAAATTCGCAATACACCAACAGTGTGGCAAAGGAAATAAACGCGTTTCACCTTCAAAAATTTGGAGGCAGGGTAGTCAGAAACTATTACCACATTGTCACATATTGATATTTTTATCACACTAGAATGGCAGTGTTTTGAAAAACTCGTCATATCTTTAGGTAGCTGCAATTGTTTAAACAGTCCTGCTAACATTCGCCGTCTATAATTGTCTTGTGGTATGATACCATACAAAAGAATTAGGTCTAGTAAACCGTTCCATTTGACGAATCATTACATTTTTAACTGTTTATTTTACAACACAATAGTGTATTTTATTTACATCATGACGGGATCGCACTCCCAAACGAATTCGGACCCACTAATAAGTGTGACAAACAAATAGAATTTTGGTCATAGGTAAGGTAAGTTATCTATGGTTTGAAGCAAATATTATCACGTGATGTCGCGAAGCGCAGTAGACCGTGAAATATTTAATGTGAGTGTTTTGCAGAGGCGCGAAAAAGATGTTTTAACCTAATTAACCAAAAAATTAAATTTGTGTATGACTGTCTTAGCCTAACCACAGCCTATAAAACTGTTACCCATAACTACTGATAAGCGTATTGCCGACCAAAGGTATTGGTTAATTGGTTGGCATAAAGTTCATTTTATTATTTGAGGTTTTCGGCACAGTTAAAATGACACGATCCACTGAAGCTTTTAAAATGTTAAAATGTTGCTTGCCAAATATAATGCAAATTAGCTTCATATTTTTATGTCCAGCTTGTAACATTAGATTTTTTACTTACAGCATTGGATTTTATACTTGAAAACTCCAACAACACATTCAATTCTGTCAATTGCAACGGAATTCAAACTGTTGATTGGTTCCAGTGAAATGGGGGAACTGCAAATGAGAGTGGATCTTGGACAGCGTTTTAATAGAGCCAGTAAATGGTAAATAAATGTTTGCTAAATATACAAACAGAATTTGTTTATATCATAAAAAACAGCATTCCTTGTTGCATTTTTACTTTGACACATTCCTTTTTTGTGAGCAACACCCCACGTTTTTACCTGATATGAATCAATTTTCAACATACTGTGATAGGATTCTAAAATGATTCTGCAAGAGTTAGGATCTGATACATAAATGTGTAGGTGCTAGGAGGATTATTTGCAGAAGGTGTATTTCCAGGATGAATTTGCAAACAACAAATGTGTGCGCATAAATGCATACTTTGTATGTCAGGTTGCAAATTGAATGTTTAGAACCCTGCAAATTGTGCATTACCAGTTGGGTACAAACTATAAAAATTTTATTATTATTACCACGGCAAACATCCTTCACTGTTTCTCTGGTAAAAAATTTCAATGACATTCAAGTATTGTACAGTGACTGATGCCAATATATATTTCAACTTACCTTCTGTTTTTATGTTCGAAAGGCATATGTGGCTGGATTTCCTTCTATGCTGTTTTAATATCAAAGTTTGTGTTTTTGCTGTTTTAGTAAATGAATTTTACATGTGATTTACTAGATTATTTATATTTTCAGGGTTTTCCTGTGCCCCTGTGAGGATAATATGATTACTTTTTTAATGTGTGTTCCGGTGTCAATAACAAACTTTTGTTTTGCTGGATATAATATAATTTTACCTCCACAAATATGTGTCAAATTTATTGAGAATGTACAACTATCCCATTGTCATCAGATCAGTAAGTGCAAACATTGTCATTGTATTTCTTAATAAATTACTGTGCCTATCATGTCAAAATTTTCATGATAATTTTTTTTGTCTTCGTAGTGTTTACATCAACTAATTATTTAGCACAGTGTTGTATGCTATGTTTCTAGATCTCAATTAAGTGGTGCTTTTAATGACTGGACATTTTTCTGTTCCAAACAACATCTTTTTGTAGCAACAACTTTTGAATGTGCTGAATTATTTCCGGGCAGTCTTCTGGGACTGACCTATTTTACATGTTGTTGTCTGTAATATTTATACATTTTACTTAGCAAAGTATTATATAATCATTAAATAACCATTTGTTTTATTTGTCAGGGATTTCAGCCAAGGAAATACATAAAGCTCTGAATTGAAGGGAAAATTTTTGCAGCTGATTGTTTCAAAATGACTTATTCAGTCAAGTTAACCATTTGGATGGCAGTGGCTACTACTGATGTTTGTTATGCAGCCACCCAGATTAATGTGACACAGCTCAGAGACAAACTTGGCTAGAAACTCCGTTTTCATTTTATAAAGTAAAGTAATGCATTGATTTGATAGCTAAATTTAATTTAGTCTCAACAGCGAGCAAATTGGAATCCCAAATGTAGCCTACAAACTGGATGATAAATGGTTGTTGCCTTGTCAGCACTGTTTATTCCCTTATATGTGGCTAACTTGCTCTATTCAAACTGCCCAAACTATGCTGGAAACAAACAATTTGTCATCTAATCTCATTGCATCTCCACTGGTTCAACGTTGGTGGTGGTTTGCATTTTTGTTAGCTGATGGATCGTTTTTGATAAACAGCATTTCCAGTGGGAATTTTGCAAAAAGTATTGCAAGTTTCAGTTTTGGATGTCCAGGATACCTACCGTTGGCTAGCAGGTTTGCTCTAATTTTCTGATTATTGTTGGTTTGCTGTTCCATGACCTATACCGTAGTTTTTTTTTTCCTTTTTAGTATTTTCGACAGTTTTCCATGTTTGTGCACAATAAGTCAATAGAAACAAAACATTTAACTAGGGTTAATTTACTTTTATTTGCAGCAGGTCTTCTATTCCAGCTTTGGGCAAAGTGCTTATTTTGGCTTGCTAGTTGTTCAGTTTGTCAATTGTTGCAGCCTTTTTAAGTGACATTGCTCCAACCCAAGGGATTGCTTTGTTCCGGGGAAAAAAAAACTTTGTTGAAAGCACGCAATAAACATATAACAGGTAATATAAGGTAGTTCCAGCAACATTTCCAAGCTGTTGGGAACAGCCTTGTACTGTTAGGGAATCAGTACCAGTTAATGAAGTTGAAGTTTCTGAAGCCACTTCAATCGAGTGTATTATATCTGTTAACAGCACGCCCTATTGAGCCACTTTTGTCAAGATATTTTTTCGGTTGATCTATCATTGACTGTAATGAAAAGGAGCGTAGAGGTGTATCTCTCATAAAAGATGTGTTGGGCAGCAATATTCAACGATGTCTTTAGAAAAACTTAACTGTCTTTGATAACCGATGTCAGCCGTGAGATTAAAAGTCAAAAAAGGAGACTAGAACATAAACGGACGAAATTGTTACCCGGATTCCGATTGAATGAACGGACGTCATTGTATTTTACAATTAGACTTTGACCAGGCGTTTTCAGTTGCTTCAATTATTGTTCTGATGGTCGACGACGATGTTGTAGTAAAGGGTTGTCAATCGTATGTACCTGTTCCACCAGATGGTGCACGAGAGCAAAGTAACGACTTACAAAGTGGTGATAAATTTGCCAACATTTTGCTTGAAGATATAAGATAACGCCGCAAAAATGTGTTGGATTCCACAGTTCGTTTGGGATTTATACAATTTTTAATTGTACTCTGCAGTTGGGCGGTCAATATATTTCTTTCAGGCTCGTCCATCTTTATTTACGCAACCGACGGATTAGGATACGCCCTTCCTTGCCGAAAACCATCTACTGTGTCTACAAAGATAATACTGTTAATTACCGAGCAAACGAACGCTAATATCATTTAAGTTTACATGATTTATCGAGTGTCGATTTAAATCTGTAAGCGCCCGTAAAGGCAGGCACTGACCAAACATAAACTGTTTGTTCTAAAACACAATACGCTGCCGATTTTCCGACACGTCATGTTTGCCGTCTTTTATCCTAGATTGGGTTTGTCGATCTTAAAAAAGCCTATAGTTGCGTATATTGCAAATTGCCTGGTATATCGATTATGGCTTGTGCTTTATGCATGATTTAACCATTCCAATTCCGGTACTTTTTCGTAAGGTGGCAATTTTCTGTTGATTCTCCTTTTTCGTAACATTTCTCTTACTTCCCCAACTGCCTCATTAACAGCTGACGTAATGTTGATTGAGAAGAAATCAGAAGAATATGTTCGAGGTTTTCGTCTCGCCGGACCCGCGGTCTCTTGATTTAAGCAAGCGAGACGCTCGTCAAGGTCATTCGGTTGGAGTGCAGGGTTTGGAAGAAACTCAACGATCTCCCTCACACTTGAGCTTGGATCGGCCACTATGTCCTCGTAGTGTAAGACTAATATTGGCCTCTTTGTAGACAGCACCTTCTTACATATCCAACTTTCCCAAATGAGAAGTTTAAAACCCCGTTTATGCTTTTCTATCAGCGTCTAGCCATTATTTATCCGTACTTACAATGGTCTTGTAGACTTAGAAACTATTGTATATTGTGCTGTCACAGGCGGTTTAGGTCACCATCAGATCATTGTTCTGGAAGGCGATGATGAGTAATGAATGACTATTGTGAAATAAAGGTGGAACGTACCAAAATATTGACCACTTTTAATGGCATTTAGTCATTCTATACTCGTGAGAAAAATACGAATATTACACCAAAAATACAAAAAATAAGCTATTTTACACTTGTAATTTACGCCCATCAAAAAATACTGCATTTTTGTAACTCTACTCTCGACAGATAAACATGCGGTAAACGCGTATACTGTACATATCACTTAACATACGCTTGATAGCCGCAATTAATGAACAACAGGACGCATTCTGACCTTGACCAATTAGAAAGCCGCAAGTCGAACGAAGGTTTAATGCAAACTACCAATAAAGTAGCATGTCCTCAACTGTGAACTTAATTTCACCCAGCGATCTGGCTGTATTCGAAACAAACTGTTGACACTTATTGTTGGCAAAAATGTTTTGTTCTTGGTGTACAAAGTGACGAAGAAGAGACCGTCCGAAATTATTGAGATGGTCTGAACAACACTCCAAGCTTTTGTGACTGATCTTTAATAATCTTACGATTGGTATTGCGATTTGTGTTTGAATCAATTTAATTTTATTCAACAGAAACAAAGTCAGGCGCGACTGAAAGTGAAGGATGTGGACACTCGATACATTAATTGTGTAAACTTCACTGAGCAAAATCAGCGTTTGTTTGCTCGTTTAGTAGCTCTACTGACTTTGTGGTAAGAGTAGTTTATATTTGGCAAACAATTGGACGTACCCTTGCCCGTTGCTTTGTTTGTAAAGGCATTGGGTTATGTGCTGTACTCCATTATGTGTTTCAAAAAGTCATACTGTACCGCTATGCACTACCGGTGGTAAAAAATCTTTTCGAGACAAGCTAGAATGGGTATTGTTCAAAACTACACTAGGAACACGTTTTTTCACCTTTGTTTAACATCTTTGAATGTCCTAAATGACTAAACTTTAAAATACCCTCTAAACTTTAAAATACCCTCTTGTCGCATTATTCGGAAAAATCTCTTATGTTTGGCAACTACTTTAAAGTGAGCATAAAAAGGTTGCGATTTTGGTGGGTGTGGTAGCGCAATGACGAAAGCAAAAACTAATCTTATAACTTACTTTTGTGGACACTCTGGCTACATTCAAAATCTCATTTTGCAAATGGTCTTGGAAAGTTACTCAATCAAGAAAGGATACTTAAGAGGCCCAGAGAAAACCTTAATGGCCACCCTGGATATACCCCTATACCCCTATACAACAAAGCAAAAATATTTTTTTACAAAATCAAGATTTAACAACAAATTTTAAATTTTTTTATGGGTGTCTGTCTAATGAGTGCGTTACAACGGTACTTTAAACCGGGACAAAGGATATGTGGATGTGTACGGGATTTTTTCCAGCTTAAACTTGTTATCTGTTTTGAAATAGGTTACACAATCTCAAATACTGAATTTTTTACTCGGTAAAATCACCTTCCGGAATGGTGTGGTGTGTAAAACGGAAAAATATTGCCATTGTCAGCGAAACGCCCATCTGGCAACCCTAGTTAAGCATTTACATCTGAAGTAGCAGCAGGTAAAAGCGCGGTGCCCTGGCACTTCAAGATAAGCAGTTATTGTTAATTCCTGGACCCGTGACAAGCTCAGTAAACAAAGTACTAACAGCAGGATGTGGTTTTGGGTCGCCAAGCTGTTTTTTAAACCTGTAGCCTCACAAGAGGGAAGGTAAAAAGTACTGAAATGCTTATACGTTAGAAAGGCTTTCGCCCAGTGCACGTGCCATTTCATTTACATACAGGTTTAAATCAAACAAGATGCAAAGGAATTAGATAAATTTTAGTTTGAATAAAGATTTTTCGAAAAGTGGCCTGGTGTACATAGTTATCTGCATTAAGAAAATGATTTAAAATTATTGGCGTACTATTGTTCATCTCGCTGTGGAGTATACATGAGACAAAGAGAAATTTCTGGTTGGTTTTACTACTTGTTATGCAATTGATGAAAATTTCTGGTCAATAGGTTCCCAAACTAGGGGTCACGACACATTTCCCAGTTCTGGGTGAACTTAACTAGTTTCAAAGCACCTAAATATATTTGATTCAGTCATATTTGTATCGTATTTGGTATTTTGGAAGTATAGCATATTGGAGTGCTACAACATTTAACCGTGGATGTTTATGCAGACAGATTGCCCCGAGGAACAGGTAGAATTTGGGACCAAAAATGTGATTTTGGCTATTTTCTGCATTTTCAGGCACATGTCGATTTTACCTGTTGTGTGCAACAATGCGTACCTGGTTCTGTTTTGGTCGGCTTTGCCGTATGAAGATTTTGTTTGAAGTATTATTTGTCGCTACTGTTGCTTTTATTATGATCTATAACTCAAGTGACATGATTCGAGTGGTGAGTGAGAATATGGAATTGATCCGTGGTCAAGACAGCAGAAGGTTTGTTCATTTGTACTCTTCTGTGGATGAAAATGACCAAACATCTAACAGCTATAATACTAAGAGAACAAAACATCAAAAGTTTATCTATTTCTGTTCTTAAAACCTGACGAAATGTTTGTTTCCAAAGCATTAAACTTTTAAACTTAATAATTTAGGAAAACGGAAGAAATGAAGGAGGAAATTCGCAAAGTATCTGTACTGGCCGTCTGCGAAAGTTAGTGTGGTTTTTAACATTGTTAAAAACGGACGACTTTTACATTCTAATAATTGTGTTTTAATTTGGTAATTTTGATCAGGTTATTTCTTAGCAAATCTGTTTAATTGTTCCCTAAAACTTTTTCTCTTTTCCAGCCTCATATATCGGTTGCTACAAAAAAATGACCAAATTAAATTGGTCAACACAAAAAGAGAGGTACAAGTTTATGACTCCTAAGTGGTGCATTTCATATTGTTACTCCAAGTAAGTTATTTTTTCCTGTTTTACTAAAAAACAAGTGCAAAAGGCTCTATTCAATTTCCATGTATTTCACCCATGTTGCCAATGTTTTTTTTAATATTGTCTTCGCATNGAACTTAACTAGTTTCAAAGCACCTAAATATATTTGATTCAGTCATATTTGTATCTTATTTGGTATTTTGGAAGTATAGCATATTGGAGTGCTACAACATTTAACCGTGGATGTTTATGCAGACAGATTGCCGAGGAACAGGTAGAATTTGGGACCAAAAATATGATTTTGGCTATTTTCTGCATTTTCAGGCACATGTCGATTTTACCTGTTGTGTGCAACAATGAGTTCCTGGTTCTGTTTTGGTCGGCTTTGCCGTATGAAGATTTTGTTTGGAGTATTATTTGTCGCTACTGTTGCTTTTATTATGATATATAACTCAAGTGACATGATTCGGGTGGTGAGTGAGAATATGGAATTGATCCGTGGTCGAGACAGCACAAGGTTTGTTCATTTGTACTCTTCTGTAGATGAAAATGACCAAACATCTAACAGCTATAATACTAAGAGAACAAAACATCAAAAGTTTGTCTATTTCTGTTCTTAAAACCTGACGAAATGTTTGTTCCCAAAGTATTAAACTTAATAATTTAGGAAAACGGAAGAAATGAAGGAGGAGATTCGCAAAGAATCAGTGGCCGTCTGCGAAAGTTAGTGTGGTTTTTAACATTGTTAAAAACGGACGACTTTTACATTCTAATAATTGTGTTTTAATTTGGTAATTTTGATCAGGTTATTTCTTAGCAAATCTGTTTAATTGTTCCCTAAAACTTTTTCTCATTTCCAGCCTCATATATCGGTTGCTACAAAAAAATGACCAAATTAAATTGGTCAACACAAAAAGAGAGGTACAAGTTTATGACTCCTAAGTGGTGCATTTCATTTTGTTACTCCAAGTAAGTTGTTTTTTCCTGTTTTACTATAAAACAAGTGCAAAAGGCTCTATTCAATTTCCATGTTTTTCACCCATGTTGCCAATGTTTTTTTTTAATATTGTCTTCGCATGAAGTCTTCAAATGAATTTCACAATGCGATAAGCAGTCAAAAAGGTGAAAAAAGTTTTTTTATTGCTGCCAGCGATTATAAGTTCGCAGCCATTGAAGGAAAAGACTGCTTATGTTCCAAGCAATTTCACCATGTGGCTGACATCAGAAGTTCATCCAATCAATGCAACACAGTTTGTGCTGGAGCGGGTGCAGAAGCTGAGGATCGGATGACTTGTGGAGGAGAGAAAAGTGTCGAGGCTTATTTTATTAAGGGACAATGTGTCAAAAGTAAGACAGTTGAATAACTATTATCGCGGGCGAAAAAAATAGATTTTGCTTTAGGTTAGATAATATTTAAATAGCTTTCGCTTTTAGTGTGATAGCTATATTAGTTCGTATTTAATATTAAACATTAAACATCTGTTACCTCCCAAAAAGCGACTTCTATGATTTAGATTGACATCAAACCACACAAATAAAATCGAAGTCACACAAATGTCACGTAAACCATTTGTCCAGTCAAGTTAGAATATTTAATGTAGATGCTTAACGATCGGTCATAAAGTGCATTAGTCATTTATTTTTGACCAAAATATCACTCCATTGTAAGACAGATTGCCTGACCGGCTGTGACATATCTCAGTGATGGTACAGCAATAAATATTGTCAACTGACGTTTAATGGGGTGCAAACAATAATCAACGTTTTCGGGCGAGACGATCAATGCGCTTTAAATTCGCCCTGTGTTTGTTGGAACAGCACCCTTAACTTTGGAGTATGCGGCTTCTCGACGAATCAGCTGCATTAAAACGCCCCGGAACGGATTTCCGAGCACGTATGTCAATGTGACTTCATCAACGGAATGCCTGACCTTGTGTGAGGTTCAAGGACACCCCCTTGCCCTCTACAGCCGGAAGCAAAAGTGCTGGTGTGGCAAAGCGGACAGAAAGTAGGA
>QXVZ01022204.1:0-13002 GCA_008931825.1 Phallusia fumigata | reverse complement strand
AACGTGTCCTAAACGCTCATGTATTATACTTGCTTTATTAGTTTTTCTATTGTAAACTCACGTTTGTTTTGTTGATGAGGGCGAAGACAATCATCGGCGATTGTCCAATGAGTTGTTGAACCACCTAGAGGGGGAATAGGCTACATGAAATCCTTCAAATAAAATCGCCGTTTTTGTTAAAACTTCAAATAATATCGGGGGAGTTATATGCTACAGTTATACAGGTTTAATTTGGTGGAATTTGCCTTTCATAAGCGAATCACTATCCCCCCAAAAATGGTCCCAGACAAATTTTTGCAGCCCTATGTTTTGAATGCAGAAAGGAGCACACATAATTACATCCCTAATTTGCCCTATAAATATTTAGAGACAAAACCAATATTATGGAGGTACGCTACACGCAAATGGGTTGGCTTTCCCGTGCACGCACACATGTGGAGAACTGTGAATGCGTTATAGCGTGCCAATGAATGCGCTGTAGCGAAATGAATGCGCTATCCCGTGCCAATGAATGCGCTATAGCGAAAACACAGACGTAACTTTTTTTGTCCTTCACAGCAACGAATTCTCACTTAATGACGTCTGAATTTCCACGTGACCAACACCTCGCTTTGTTGTAAGCGTGTACCACGCATTAGGGTTTGATGTCAGCGATTTTATGTTGGAAGGTGTCTCGACTCTCTTCTCCGTCACAATAAACCACGTGTTTTGACCGCGACTTCTGATTGGATATTTGCTACGACGTCGCACGATGTCTTGATTCGGTAGATCAAAAGACCGAATTTCAGGGACAGCCAACCATTTTTTTGAGATAAGGCACATCAACGTGGATCCCTCTGTAAATCTGGCAATGTGAAGAAATTTGACAGATATTAATGTCACACTATTCAGTATTCACAGATGATAATGTTGACAAACCTAACAGTAGTAGTGGGATATATTTCAAATAGTGACACGTGGGGGACGATTTGATTGTTACAACTAGAAAACTCGCGTGTACAAAAATGACTATTTCTTTATTTTGTTTCCAGCAAAATTTACAACCAAGAATTCGCAGAGCGCGTTTAAAAACATTTTAAAATGGGCGTATTTTTCTACAACAGCTGGAAACCGTTTGCCCCGTTTCCTATTTTTCCCAGAGGCTCAAAAATACTAACCGGTTGTTCCACTTCTTGAAAACAAAAAGTCTTTTGCATTCAGCTACAGAGCGCGAAAGGAAGGCAACGTATTAAATATCAAATTTCCCTATCACTGTTTCCTTGATGCTGCCCAGTCCATCGCTGTGAACTTTTACGGCGTTTGGACAAATCAGTTGAAATAGATTGGGTGTTCAGCAAAACGGCGAAATTGGAATAACATTATCTGCGTATATCTACTGTTCTATGGGTTATCATTTATCCCGACACTATTTCCACGTGACCAACACCTTCAAATGTAAGCCTGTACCAAGTATGGTTTTGCTAATGCTGGCAATTTGATTATATTCAGACTGTTCCCCGTCTCCACGTGCTTTATAACCGCGACTCCTGATAGCTATATTTCACAACGAACAGTCACAGGAGACCCTCATTCAATAGTATAATATATGCTGTATGGGTTTTCAACGCAACGTCGCCATTAATGGCTGTATGGTTTAAAAGTTAAAAACAATCGTTGTGGTTTTGATAACATCTTCAGCGCTTGGATCAAACTATATTAAGTTTTTGAAACGTTAACACATCAGATGTTTTTGAAAGTATATGTAAGGGGTCTGGAAGTAATTAAATTAACTTGCCACTTTGTCAATCCAGCTTTTCACGCCATATTTCCCACAGCCTAGCATGTTGGCACAATATCAATTCCGGACCATGCGGAGGAAATTGGGAACAGTCGCTTGCATTTATAAATCGCAAATGCTGAGAGTAAATTTAGCTTGTCTTTATATGGCAGTGGTTGGCGTAAGATTAAAAATTACTTTTTTGTCAAGATACTAACTGAAGCTACGATACAATTAGAGATAACTGAAAAATGAACAAATGTACATTCTTGATTTTGGTCCTGTGCGCTTTGTGCCTAACAAGCACAACAATGGTGGAAGGTCGCAGACGCGGCGGTGAAGAGAGTAAGTAAATAGGTATATTTAGTTCTAACCTGTACAGGCTCCAACAAAACTTGCAATTCTATTGAATCATTTTTTCGACTTTGGGGAAATGGTTGACTCCTAATTTGGTTCAGGTTTTACTGAGTTGGGTCAATGCCTCTTTAAGTCTAGCACAGCGAAATACAATTAAAGAGACGGGATCAAAAATCGCAGACTTGTGCGCACTGACTGTCAAGTTGCTCGAACTTGTCTCAAACACATTAGTGTGTGCTTGCTTTTATTTTTTTTATTTGGCATGTACGCTCCTCTTTTGTGAACCTACGTGTTTTCCAGAGAAAGATTCCGAAACGCAACGGCAAATGTTCGATGAGTGGATAGAACGCATGAGAAACGAACATCCAGATTTCTTCGAATTTGTGTAAAGTTGCAGTCTTCAAACAATAAAAAGATTACCGGCGACTCGCTTGACATTTGTACCTAACATCTAAAACCTCTCATTTGCCATGTCTCAAGACGTTTTTTTGATAGGTAGGGTATATAGAGCTACCAAGCAAACGGTTTGAACCCCGTAAAAACATTCGTGTCTCCTGGATTTTTTTACTCGTGAAAATAGGGAAAAGATGAAACAATGGGTTCGGTTTGTTTGTGAAAAAGTAAAATGAATCTCTTGATCACTGAACCAATTTTTGCACACTTTTATGCATGCAGACACTCGCTGTCATAGATTTATCCAACGCAAAGAAGGCAAAATGTACTGCATCGCTGCGTTTGAATACAAATTTGCAACAGGATACATTTCTTCAGTTCCAAGCGTAGGCATCATAGTTGCAATGGAATTGGAGAGCTAAATACACCCTATCCTTTTTTCCAATATTTAGGAAGTAATTTTCTATGATCCACTTGTTTAACGGGGAAAGGTTTTTTGATTTATGGTCACTTTTATCGTTTTCAACTTCCAAGAGACGCGAATTGTCTTCATTTGGTAGCCTACAATAAAATTCATTATATTGCAGCGACAGTCAAACTTTTCTACCTTTTGCAGCTTTTTTTTCACACGTAACTTAGATGTGTGGCAATATGGATATTTTTATGCTACAAAAGTAATGGTGGAAGAGAAAAGGATTTCAGATAATAAAATATACATTACTTTGGTAATTATTTAATAAATGCAATGAGCAGTAATATTTTACTTTCTATGATTTTTATTTACTCCCTTGTAATCCGGCAATAATGCACAATACGTTGGCCACGACTGTTGTGAAGGACATTAGAAAGATAAAGCAGCATCGTCGTTAAATGACTGTAATTGGTTCATATATTGTTATTTTGGCAAAATTTTAGTTCTGCATCGGAACTTGCGGGTCTGATTATTAGCAGAACAACACAATTTTTTACGCAAATGGTTAAAATTTTCGAAAGAAAAACTGAGAATATAACTATTTGAGCTTGATGTGAATATAGGCTACTTCTGACAAGTTGAAGTTAATTTGTCTTTCAGTTTGCAAAACCACAATTAAGAAGTGGTTGATCTCTTTTGCAAACTCCCACACCATCGGAGCGGGTGTACACACGCCAGCATGGCGGATGGAGTTAGTGTGGGCTAAAAGGTAAAAAAATAGCTAACAATAGAAAACTCTATCCACCCCGTCGGCGTGGGTACATCCGCTCTCCAGGGTTAGATTACGCAAACATTTGCAAGCCAGAATCTTCAGTCACGCATTTTGATAATCCGGCAACTCCTGTCCATAAAGCGAATCAATACAGTCGCTTGTTATTGCTGTTGCAAATGTAGTGGCCAGATTGTGTTTGAGTATTGCTCGAAATCACACGTAACTTGGGGTCACCTTACATAAAATTATGTTGCATACAGATACCAAGCAAAGCTTCATTAAACACGTGCACCATCCTAATTTGGGTCTTGTGCGCGAGAAAACTATTGGACTGGGTGCTGTTGACGTCATTTACTCATCCCTTGATGACGTCGTGTCCACGTGACCAAAAACCTCGCCCTGTTGTTACCCTATTCTGCGAATTAGGGTTTTGCTGCCGCCTTTCTGTGGCGGCGATTTTTGATGAAAAGTGTCTCGACTGATTTTTCCACCACAATAAACCACGTGTTTTGACCGCAACATTTGATTGGATATTTTTTGTGACGAAATCTGAATGTCCTAAATACGATGCATTATGGGGCTGACAAACTTTTCTGCCTCGTCCAGCATTGTAAGTTATGCACCACACAGACTTGTGCCCGTTCTCTGTTCTTTTGATTGTGGCAATATGGAAATATTTGGAAATTATCTAAGAATATTGAAATTATGGTGGGAAAAGGTGCAGTCCTGGTAGAGAAATAGATATTAGATAAAAAAAATTAAAATTCTATTGAGACTATTTGAAAAAAGCAATCAGTTTTATTTCAGCCGAAAATGATTGATCACTCTTGCCGACTCCCACTCCAACGGGGCGGATAAAGTTTGTGAGGGCTAAAGTAAAAAATAGCTGACTTTATTTTTTCCTGTGAACGTGGGTACATCCGCCCCGTCGGCGTGGGATTCTGCAAACACTGCAGTCGCTTTCCTTTATATACCCCCAATGTCAGAGTTAGAATCGGTTCGTCTTTTTGACACAAAGGCAATCCACCTGTCATTGGAATTATATTTGTTACAGATAACAACTGAAGCTGCTTTACGATAAAGATTACTTGAAAAATGAACAAGTGTGCTCTTGTGATTTTGGTCTTGTGCGTTTTGTGTCTTACGGCCACACAAGCGCAAAGATATTCGTCCGGTGCCCGTAATGAAAGTAAGTACGAATTGGCCTTATGCAGTAAAAACAACGAACGAGTCACCAAACAGACTTGTGAACGATTTTGTCTGTTTGTTTTATTTCGAGGCGACACATGGATGCATCCCGTTCACAACCAGTTTGCCGTCGAGCTTCTAGTTGACCTGTAGCAATTCTGTTGAATAATTTTTATTTAACGTTATGATTTCGAAAACTATAGCTGACACATGATTTGATCAACCACCAGGTTCTACAGAGTTCGAGCAATGCTCGAGTTTCTTAATAAGGAAAGAACTGAAACAGGATTTTAACCCACAAATCCACTAATTGCGTCGAGCGCGTCTCAAACGCTCATGAAATATATTTGTTTCCTATCATTTTGACATATATGTGAGTTTGCCTGAACCCACGTTTGTTTTGCAGATGAGGGTGCAAATCGTCATCGGCAGTTGTTCGATCGGTTGCTGAACCGCCTGGAGGAAGAATACGAAAAATCTGTTGAATTTGAATGATATCGATATTTTTGTGGAACAAACTTCCAATAAAGAAAAATAATACAAAATCCCTAAATATTTGTTTCTGAGAACTGAAAGGCGTGTGAGGACCCACATAACATCATAAAACTTTTGTTTTTAAAGTTGTCATAGGACTATCTGGTTGCTCTATTTACCTGTAAGGTTGCGGTAGATTTTTGGTTTACTCGGTGATGCAAAAGCGTCGAGGGGGCCAGTAAAACAATCAAACAGTGGGGCAAACGCTTGGTCGAATAAACTTAGGTGTTCGACCCACATACAGATAGAAAAAAACCTGATCGGAATTCGTCTTCGGGAACGTCCCAGGTTCGAACCCCTCAAAGAAAACAAAACAAAACAACAAACAATCAATTATTGCAAGCTCATGGCCCAATGGCGTGACAAACAGTCATTAGAAGTCCAATGGGATCTGCTTCAAACCCCGTAAAAACTTTCGGGCATTGGTTTTCATCTTTAAAAAATAGGGTAAAGATTTAACAATGAAATCTATACCTAAGGCTCAGTTTATTTCTCGGTTTGTTTTCTTCGTTGATCGCCCGACCAGCTTATGCACATTCATTATGCATGAAACGAACAGGGGAGAAAACTGCAAATGGTCTAATATAATCAGTATCAAATTCCTTATTATTGTTTCCTTAATTGCGCACAGCCGATCGCTGTACGTGCACTTTTAGCGTATGGTCAAATCATATGAAAATAAATTGTGCTTTTGATGGGTTGTCATTCATTCCACACAATTTCTTACTGACATCATTTTCACATGACCTTTCAGGCCTGCGCCAGTTATTGAAGACACCTTAGTTCAGTTGTGCATCATGTGCTGTATTGACTTTTCAAAACAAAATAACACTGGTATAAAGCATAAGGTTAAAAAAACCGTTGTTGATTTGGAATTATCTTCAGCTATTGGTTCAACAGTCATACTAAGTTTCCTGATAATTGACGATAATGGGTTTTTGAAACAATATCGTGAAAACGTTGCAGTATGTTTTTGGAAGCATTTGAGTGAAACACTGGAGGCGTGCAGATAAACGCGGATATGGAAGCAATAGAATTATTACCACATTGTCGATCCAGCTTTTCACGCTATATTCTGTACAGCCTATAGCATGATGGCATAACATTAAATGTTGACCATAGGGAGAATTTTGGAATTGTCGCTTGCATTTTTAGGTCGCGAATAGGTTTATTTAAAGTCATTGGATTCTTTATAGCAGTGGTTCTCAAAGTGGTATTAGCGGCCACTAGGCCTTCAAAATATATTCAGGCTCTTTTCGTCTATGCCACGTCATGACTACTTACTGCAAGGTAAGCCATGTGTTTGACTGCGTTTTCTGGTTGGATACTTTCTTGCAGAATTCCACACCGACAGAGCGGATTTTCCCACGCCAATATGGCGGACGAAGTTGTTAGTAGGGGCTAAAAGGTAGCAAACTTTGCAAGATGTTTTCATTTGATAGATCAAAATACGCTTTTTTGGTGTAGTCAAACTTTTCTACCTCATGCAGCTTTGTAGTTTAAATGCAACATACAAATTTTTACTTCGTTTTCTATCTTTTCGACTGTGACAATATGGACATTTTGGGAAATTTTTACACCGTTTGCATTCGATGTTGTGGACAGACGCAGCGAGATTCTAAGCAACAACCTAATTGCGTCAAACGTGTCCTAAACGCTCATGTATTATACTCGCTATATAAAAATCGCCGTTTTTGTTAAAACTTTAAAAAATATCAGGGGAGTTATGTACTACAGTTATGCAGGTTTAATTTGGTGGAATTTGCCTTTCATAAGCGAATCACTATCCCCCCCAAAATGGTCCCAGACAATTTTTTACAGCCCTATGTTTTAAATGCAGAAAGGAGCACATAATTACATCCCTAATTTGCCCTATAAATATTTAGAGACAAAACCAATATTATGGAGGTACGCTACTCGCAAATGGGTTGGCTCTCTCGTGCACGCACACATGTGGAGAACTAGCACAAGCTCGTGCACGTATAATGTGTCCATATGTCTACCCCCCCAAAAAAATTAAATTGTACATCAGGGTAGGTTTACCGTAGGAAAAAAAATCTTTAAGTTTTAGGTTGCCCTTAGAAATATGACACAGAACACTTGTTGTGTCAAATTGTTTTTATGTCAAATTAGAATTNTTTTAGGTTGCCCTTAGAAATATGACACAGAAAACTTGTTGTGTCAAATTGTTTTTGTGTCAAATTAGAATTGATAACGCTAAAAATCGGATATCTGTGTCAAATTAGAATAGATAAAGCTTGAAATCTTGCCAATAGTTGTTGGCCGGAGTCTGAAGACCTATTTCCAGACACCTTTAATTGGAAGCAAAGGCGTTAAGGTGAGAAACAAAACATTCAGGCATATTATAGGTTCTTGCCGTATAAAAACANGTTGTTGGCCGGAGTCTGAAGACCTATTTCCAGACACCTTTAATTGGAAGCAAAGGCGTTAAGGTGAGAAACAAAACATTCAGGCATATTATAGGTTCTTGCCGTATAAAAACAGTGCAAAGGAAACACAACTAGTCTCACTTAAGTTGTATGTAATTATTTAAGTGTTCTACGAATTGTGCAAGATTCGTTGGTCGCCAAGCCAGTCTGTGCACGCATTATAATGCAATGATCTAGCGGCAACGCGTAGTCTTAAATGTGTGCGAAGCAGAACGGGACGAAACGCATTGCGCGTGAGTAAAATCTAATTTCTAATTTATTTTAAAGGCTTTCGTGTACATAAACGCCGCATGCAATAGTCTTTGGTCCTACGTGGGGTTGCCAACCGTGCTTTATTTCAAAGGATAATCCTTTATTCAGCTCTATTTGTCCTTGTCCTTTATTAAGAATGACACTATTTGTCCTTTATTTTTAAATCGTTTTGACTTGTGGTTAAATTTCTGAACTGCGACCCAAAAGACCAAAACAAATCTAGCATATTATCCAACAAGGTAGTGATGAGGCCACTAGTAATAAAAAAGAGAAAGAGAAAACTAGTAATAGTCGTGTTAATATTTTGTGTCATCATCAGATCGAAATATTTATCGAAAGTGTGTTTTTGAGACATGATAAAATATCAATCAAGTTTTTAGGTCCTTCATTGTTGTTTAACAGAGTTGGCAACCCTAGTCCTGCGTCACATAAAATCTTGAGCAGTATTATTTGCTCTACTACTAGAGTCTATAGTTGCGACTTACGCGGGAAAGTAAGTAATTTTATGCTTCATCGGTTTCCTTGTTTACCATCTTAAACACGTGCAAAACTGCAAACTTCTGGTTAAGGTTGAGAATTTAGAGCAGTATTTCGAATTTAAACTCTTCTTTGAAACAGTGTAACATTAGGTTTTGATTCATTTATTGGTGTAAGTTTCTATCCTGCAACTGCTGAAATGAAAAAGGTGTATGTAGTTTCAAGTTTTCTGTTTATTTTGTGCCTTTTCACACAACTTATTATTGCAGCAGAACAAATAAAAAGTACAGGTATGTTTTATGATATTATTGTTTGTTTTGTAAGTTACTCTAAAACCAACTTATTCAAATTTAGACTTTGTTTAACATTTGTATACTCCTACATTTATTTTGTATGATAAAGTTTTCTACATAAAAGATGCATCTAAAATATACAGGATTACATGGGTTCACTACATGACTTGCTAATGGTTGGTGTTATTACTAGGGTCTATTGAGAAATACAATTCAAAAATATGGTATGACAAGTGCCACAGTTGCCATTGTAGAACTCCTGTGTTGCAGGGCTAAAAAAATCTACCAAATACTGTAAAGTTGCACTAAACGTTGTAAGGATGCACCAAATAATGTTATGGTGGGGCAAGCAATGGAAAAGGTGCCCGAGTAATCCTAACAATTCTATATGCAACCTTCCCAAAAAATTATTTTTTGTGGGTGCATATTTGCATTCATTGTTGGATTTTCCAATATTTTTTATTAGTTCCACTGAGCAACAACATCACACAGCGACCTAAATCTTTTTGTGCAATTTTTTTCTAGAGTCTTCTGATAGTAGTTGCTGCGAAGGAGCAGACAGAAAAAATAACAATCAAGAAGAAGAGGATGATGCAGTTGTTGAAGAAGAGTCTGATGTCCCAGTAGCTCCTCCAACGAAAACTTACAAATCCTCACAGGAAGATCCTGTTGTAAGGAAGCAGAGGGAAAACAGCAAAATTCTATCTACTTTTAAGGAACTTACTGATAAAGATGTAAAAAGATTCAACAGTATGCAACTCATACCTCAAGGTACATTTACAATGGGAACAGACGAAATCATAACTAGAGATGGAGAAGGCCCTGCTAGGCAGTAAGTTACAACTGTTTTGTAAAATAACATCTTATTGTTAGGCTGGGTAACTGCAGATATTGAATGCAGAAACTCAAATTACTGTTTCAGCTAAATTATTGTGTTTTAACAAATTAGCTCCATGTTTAAACATAACTTTTTTTACATGGCTTGAAGGCCAATTAGTTTTTGCTCCAAGCCCAACACAACTACACATACACGGCGATTCCTGGGGTTGTAGAGGTGACTGCCACCCCACCCAAAATTTCTACGGTGGCAGCTCTTACAAAAAGTCTATGCTACCAACCTAGAAATATTCTTGGATTCGATTTTATATTCTTTTTTATGATTTTCTGAAAACTTGTTTACACTAAACATGTGCAGGCGACCCAATTTTTTTTCGTTCTTAAACAACACATGAGGAAATCCCAATTTGTGCGTCTCTTGTGCCATATGCACCAATAATATTTGCGATAACAGATAATATAATGACAATATGAACCAACAGGCATGTGCAATTTGATCACCTGTCAGACCATTTGGACTTGATCGATTTGCCACCCTACATATACAAAAATTTGCTAAAAAATTGACTCCTATGCCACTGGACAAATGGTGCACATTAGTAACAAATTAACAAAAATGTTTGCAGAGTTACTCTTGATGAGTTTTACATGGACACATATGAAGTGAGCAACCTTGAGTTTGCCCATTTTGTGAAGCAGACAGGCTATGTGACTGAAGCAGAAAAGTTCACCACATCATTCGTTCTGGAAAACTTGATCAGCAAAGAAGAGTTAGCTAAGATAACCCAAGCGGTTGCATCTTCACCCTGGTGGTTACCAGTCGTAGGAGCAGACTGGCTACACCCTGCTGGTCCAGACACAACTATACAGGGACTGTATGTTTTCCTTGGTTGGTGTCTAAATTTGAGCTTCAATGCATTTACTTCTGTATTTTTTCAGTTAACACCCTTTTTTCCATGTTTTGCATTTTAAAACCTCAGCAGGCTAAAAATGTTATAGAACAGTGGTTGGCAAACTGTGGGCCGCGGCCCAATCATGGGCCGCCCAGTACTTTTTAGTGGGCCGCGCAAGCCTTACTTATGTGAGCCGCATGGTGTATAGGAGCTGGATCCTGACGCGATGGCGGGGCCAAAACACGGAGTCGTACTCCATTGCACTAAATGTAAACAATGATTATTTGACATGACAAATAATTGTTATATAGGGGCGCATTGTGATAAAACAAACAATAGATATTTGACAAAACAGAAATAATTGTTATGAAACAAATGAATTGTGATGGAACAGGCAAGGTCTGAAACACATGAATAGCAAAGTAAAGTGTACTCGACATGAATTTAATTGGCGATTTTAAACAAATAAAAGTGTGGTTTTACACACAAAAAAGATTGATTAATGTTAAGAGACATTTTCAATGCAATTTTATAAAACAAATTTGTCTTAGTTATCTCGTATTAGTTTGTACGGAACGTTTTGTGCTGTGTGGGCTTCCAGTTAAGATTAAATGGAGAATTTGGGCCTTCGTAAAAAAAAGTTTGCCAACCACTGATATAGAATATGCTGAATAGTGGTGTTTGCTACTGGACTTTATTAGTTAGGTCATGAAAATATGTTTGTTTAATTCTCAAAGAGGGACCAAGTGTTTTATTCCTGTTTTTTATAACCGTGGTTTAAGTCCCATTGTCAGCATTTTCTTTTATTTTGTTTTGTGTTTTTAGACTGAATCATCCAGTTTTGCATGCTTCATGGAATGATGCTGTTAAGTTTTGCGAATGGGCTGGAAAAAGATTGCCCACTGAGGCAGAATGGGAAAAAGCTGCTCGTGGNAAGATTAAATGGAGAATTTGGGCCTTCGTAAAAAAAAGTTTGCCAACCACTGATATAGAATATGCTGAATAGTGGTGTTTGCTACTGGACTTCATTAGTTAGGTCATGAAAATATGTTTGTTTAATTCTCAAAGAGGAACCAAGTGTTTTATTCCTGTTTTTTATAACCGTGGTTTAAGTCCCATTGTCAGCATTTTCTTTTATTTTGTTTTGTGTTTTTAGACTGAATCATCCAGTTTTGCATGCTTCATGGAATGATGCTGTTAAGTTTTGCGAATGGGCTGGAAAAAGATTGCCCACTGAGGCAGAATGGGAAAAAGCTGCTCGTGGAGGTTTAGAAAACCGATTGTTTCCATGGGGAAATAAAGAAAACCCCAAAGATCAACACATGTAAATAAAATTTCCTATATATATACTTCAGTATATTGAAACAAGATTTTTCCTGCAATATCTTTATTCAAAAAAAGGGCTCGGTTCATTTTAAAAATACTTCAGTTACAGTAGTTCGCAAGTTATTGTATTTCATACAACATCACATTTCAATGCACTGTAAAGTGATTGCAGTGAATCTATTTCTCTTTTAACAAGCAAGATTTTGAAACCGTTTCGAGCTGCCAGTTTTGTAGTTGTAGTTACATCTTTCAACATGCAACTTTTGCTGGTAACTCCGGTTACTATTTGTTTCAGCACAACTTTACTTTTCAGGGTGAACATCTGGCAAGGTAAATTTCCTGAAACCAACACTGCTGAGGACGGTTTTGCTGCAACCTCTCCAGTTGATGCCTTTCTACCAAACAAGTATGGCCTGTTCAATACAGTGGGCAATGTGTGGGAATGGGTGTCCGACTGGTACACTACAAATCATGATCCACAACCTGTAAAAAATCCTGTGAGTAGCTCATATGTAATATCTGGTGTATGCTACTGTTAGTGTAGTTTGTGCATTTGCAACAAATATAATGGTTGTACCCATTTTTGAGAGGTTTGTTTATATCTGGATATGCCATATCTTAATTGATTCTTAAACTTTAGTTTTTGTTGTTTTACTAATTTACCCATGTTTTTGTAGAAAGGGCCTCCAACTGGTCAAGTTAAAGTGAAGAAAGGTGGCTCCTATATGTGCCATAAGGTAAAGAAGACAAATTTTTATGTCTAAACTGCAAAATCTTGGCTTTCGCACTGCTTTTTTAAACAAAGAATGTGCTTTTTCTGTAGCTTTTTCCTGCAAAACTTGCCAGCTATAGTATGGTTTTAACTCGGGGTGGAAAGAGTTAATAAAATGCAAAAAAATATTTTTTCAGGATTTCTGTTATCGCTATCGATGTGCAGCGAGAAGCGAAAATTCTGCTGATAGTTCCTCGTCTAATCTTGGTTTCCGCTGTGCTGCGGATAAGTTGCCTGAATATTTAAAAAAAATTTCCAAACAGAAACATACTGAATTGTGATTAGGTTTT
>QXVZ01022201.1:0-23372 GCA_008931825.1 Phallusia fumigata | reverse complement strand
GGTTAGCAAGGTACACATTACGTAGCTGCTTGTTTGGAAGAATGTTTGCTTTTGCGTCAAATGAAATGCGGACGTACTGTCGCCAACGTAATGAATTACGCGCTGAAATAAGTAAGGACATTTTTCGACAAATTAAAACAAAAAACGACATTTAAAAGCTAATTAGTTTTAAATGCTAAAAAAAATTATAGTATTAAACAGATACGAAAGAAAAAACAATTTAGCTTTTTTGGATTTATGCACAAATCGATTTATACTGTTTGATATGATGTTGTCTGTTTTGTCAAATTACTATTTTATACAGTGACCTATTTTTATTTTTGTATACCTTTATTATTTCATCTATCTCTTATATCACAAGTAACGCCTTCCGTAACTATGACATCATATCATGTAAAAATAAATAATTCCGTTTTGCGCTAAGACTTTTGTGTTATATGCCCACGATTGTGACGTACAAGCTTGTGAATTTTCAGGAAATCAAAGCCCTACAAACAGAGATAGACCTATTAAGGTCACTCAACCACGAAAGAATTGTTCACTATTATGGATGTTCTGAGGATACCAACACCTTGTCAATATTTATGGAATATATGCCAGGGGTAGGTAACTTTGTACAGTAGTATAACTCAAAAAATGACCCGAGGTAACCTCGTTGTCCACGGTCCAGTTGACCTTTAGTAACCTCAGCAGTCTGGCGATACTGCTGTCTGGCCAGAAATGACTTTCCAAATAACGCGAATGCATTATTTTTATGTCATGTTAGTTTATGTGAGGCAGTTGTCTGTGTTGTAAACGAAAATGGATTTAACATTCTAATTCACCATCCCAGTTTGTTTGTCAATTAGTTCTTTGTTTGTGGCGTCCCAAAAATGTTTAAAAAAGACAGTAAAAACTTGCAAAAAAAGGAATAAAAAACGTCAACAGTTAATGCAACAAAACCCGTTACGTCATCTTTACGTAAAACCTATTGGGGCTTATTTTTAAATAGAAATCAGCATGACATTATGCAAAAATATGGCAAAGACTCAAAACTATTTTCAGTGCAAGAAAAGTGAAATCATAGCGGTATAACAAAACCTTTATTGCGCCAATATCCTACCGATTNCGTCAACAGTTAATGCAACAAAACCCGTTACGTCATCTTTACGTAAAACCTATTGGGGCTTATTTTTAAATAGAAATCAGCATGACATTATGCAAAAATATGGCAAAGACTCAAAACTATTTTCAGTGCAAGAAAAGTGAAATCATAGCGGTATAACAAAACCTTTATTGCGCCAATATCCTACCGATTTGTGAGAGTGTTTTGCACAAAGCCATTGCACCAATTTTGCAGCCTTATCCAAACACAGAAATCACATGATCCAACGAAAACACGGGGATTTTTATTTGGTTTCGGACTTGGGGGTTTACCCTTTCTCACTTCCAGCGTTACGTCATGGCAGCGTCCCGCCCTGGCATGTTTCTATTTTTAGCAACCAGGCCGCGGCATTGTTAACACACAATAGCGACAATGATGTAATGAACACGTGCCGCCATCAGGAATTTGCGGTGGGAGCTTGGAATGCTCAAAAGTTAGTTTTGTGGCGAAACCGATTTTTTATCAGTTTGTTACGTCATACTGGGGTGTTTGTAAACAATCTGTTACGCATATTTGGTTCTTTTTGGGTACACATATTACGGTTTTAGTCTCAAATACAAAAGACACAAGGTAGTACTTACAGTGCCGTGGTTCTTACAACCGTGCGTCGTGACGCCTCGATGTGTCGTTTTAATTTTCCAAGGGCGCCTCACAATGTTTCCGTTTTTTGACTGAACTGTGGTTGCGTCAATAAATACAACTTTTACAATAAGCGTCTACTGGCAGATACTGCCTTGTATCTTCTTATTTATCTTGACAACAGCAAACATAAATATTCGTCTGTATGTGCAGGGATCAGTCAAGGATCAAATCAAATCATACGGGGCAATCACCGAACCAGTGACGTGTAAGTACGCTCGCCAAATCCTGGACGGTCTCATCTACCTTCATAATTATCACATCGTCCATAGGGACATCAAAGGTGCCAATGTGCTCAGAGATGCATCGGGGAACGTAAAACTAGGTAAAATTTGTTGGAATTTGATTGTTGATTATGGTTCGAATAGACGCAGATACTTTTAAACGCACCCGACCGCTTGATAAAAACAACGTGTTTTAGTCTGTTTTTTTCGCCCCTCTGTTTGACAGGTAACCCAATGAAAAAATTTAAATCCAAATTAGTACAAAAACCTATGTATTTTTGTATTCTTGTGATCTGTGCATTCGTTAATTTTTTTATTTTTAGGCGACTTCGGCGCAGCGAAGCGGTTACAAACCATTGTGACGTCATCGGGTCAGACGGTCGTCGGTAAGTGCTTGTTGCGTCACGCTTATGAAGTCACGCATCGCTTGTGACGTCACACTTCAACTTTTTGTGTCGTAGGAACTCCTTACTGGATGAGCCCGGAGGTAATTGAAGGCAAGGGGTATGGACGGAGAGCTGATATATGGTAAGTTAGAAAAACTGTTCAATGTCAGTTTTTTTTAGTTTTTAGTAAAAGCGTACAAATCTAGTTTCAATATTTGGGTAGCGTAAAGAGAGATTGCGACAAGGTAAAAATTGTCATATATCTCTTAAAACGATGTGGATAAACTGGTCATTGCATCAAGTTAAGTAAAAACTTTTCACTTCATCAAATTTGTCATTTGAACGGTTTCGCACAACAGCAAGGACAACGACACCATGGGTTATCGGGTCAAGTGTCCTGTTAATTAAGTGATGCTTGAAATGTACTGCGTATGTTCTGCCGTAGGATCGCAACCGACCGCATAGATTCCACAGCCGCAATAGACATTGTACAATAAACTCGTTTTGATTTGTGTATTAAGGAAGTCACCTGCTGTTCTCGACTTTGTTACGCAAAAAGCCTTTTTTAAGTCAACATCTAAAATAGATCTACTTAGTTTTTAAGTCTTGCATATGCTGTGTTTTTCTTTCACCTCTCACTTGAAACAAAGTTAGCAGAACATTAAATTTCAGGAACACTAAACACAGACTTAAAAATTATCTGATTAAAAAACATAGTAGTGAATAAATTGTAATGCGAACGTTTCAACAATCGCTATTGTCACCATCAGCACATTATGCTTTCTGGAATTATGTTTTTAATTTCAAAATACTGGCCTCAATAGCAGAGATTATATCACTGATGATGTCATGAGTTATTGCCGAAACTTCTGTTGAATAAAGCATTTCACTTTTCACGACTATTTAGACTATTATATTTTTGACAAGACCTACGAGACAGGTTTTAAATTCCCACCGTAAACGTGGTGGTCCGAATTTTACAATAAAACAAAGTTCGTTCTATACAGGAGCCTCGCCTGCACAGTGGTGGAGATGCTGACCACCAGGCCTCCATGGTACGACTTTGAGGCGATGGCGGCTTTGTTTAAGATTGTCACACAACCAACCAACCCACAACTGCCACCCACTGTCTCACAAACCGCAAAGGTATAAAACTTATGATGTTGTGATCGTAAGGTTCCGGCTTCGAAACCCAGATGGGATGATGAAAATAAATAAATAACTAAGTTTATGGTAATGCATCAATTGAGATCACAGTGTGTAGCAGTGTTTCTTAACCTGTAATCAGTTTATGTGCTTTCTATATGTAATAAAACTTACTTATTGTGTTGCTTTTAAAGTGGTCCATAGCTTTGGCCGAATTGTATAAAAGGCCGTGACCCAAAATTGGTTTAGTAATGCAAGAGCCACAATACCTAATTTAAGCTCTCCTTCCAAGCACAAACTTACAGCAATAAGCGAATGCAAAGCTACAAAAATATAGTCTCTAAAATGAACCTGGAACAAGCATAGAAAATAGAAAATATTACAATTTATGTATTCTGTGAATATTTTTCACTAAAATCAATCGCCATGACTTTTTCCATCTGGAAAATTTGTTTGTTTACTGATCAAAATGAACAGAAATACTAACGTAAGTCATTGTCCGCCCTTTGAACAACAATCTAAAATTTGTAAAATCGACTCCGTTCTCCAGGACTTCCTCGCACGAATATTCGTTGACAAGGATCGGCGCCCGTATGCCAGCGACCTCCTCAAACATCCCTGGTTCAGTGGAAGCTACTTCTGACGTAATGTCCACGTCACCGATGGGGAAAGCACCATCGCCCAATGACGAATTGGGGGTAAACTGTCAGCGCTGACCCCGCGTTGGGGCTGAGGGGCTGTTCTGGGGGCTGTCAAGTAAAAGCCTTTTGGGGCTATTGGTTGGGTTTCGGTTTATTAGCAATAGACGAGAAACTGGCGAAAAAATGGGAAATAGCCTTCTTCCTTTTTCTCTTTTTTTGTTTTAGTTGAAAATATATTGATTAAGAGCTTACTCCGAACTGTGCAATGTTAAGAATCGATCTGGGTTTCGGAAACTTACAAATCGAATTATTCGGTTACCCCCAAAGCTCCTATGATGTCCCAATGCATCAGAAGAAAGTTCCAGCCCTTCTTTCATGTCAGTTCCTGTTAGCAAAAGCCGTCGAAGATATTGAAGGTTGAGAAACATTCCCTCCGTATGGGCCGATCTATAATATGACGCCCGGGAAATTTCTGCACTGGAAAATACTGAAGCCGCTTTTGTGTTTCACTAACCACGCACCGAGCAAGTTAAGTTGATTGTCACGCTATCAGCAAAACGGAAAACTTTTTCAAGTGTTCAAAACGACATTCGGATGTGAAAAAATTCCTGGTCGCTTTATAGTACCTCGTCTGTGGAACAAGATGTCTGGGACTTTTGATGTTTTTGGACAAAGGAAAAGGAAAATAACGACGTGTTTGACAGTACTCGCTCGCAAAACTACTTTGGACAAAAATGTTATTGTATTTTATAAAAAGTAGTTTTTCACTTGGTTATTTCGAAAACATGGGTCCATTGAATTTTTTTAAATTTCACGCACAATAGGAAAATTTACTAATTAGAGCAAAAAATAATTTTTTACAGAAAAAACGTGCGAAAAATGGTTTTGCTTCCAAATTCGCTTTTATGTTTTGGGTTGAAAATTCTTTGGGGCCTTTTTTAGTCACTGTCTATTTTTGGCGTTTTCGATTTTACGGCAAAAACAGCATTTTTATCGTAGCGTTCTTTCTTTCAAGTCGTTATTGAACAAAATCTTTGTTATCTAGTACTTTCTATTTCCTTTCCTCGTCATTTCTCTGTTTTCTTTCATATCGACCATTGTTCCAGCTTTTAGCATGGGACGAATGCATAGTAAAAATTTAATCACCCTAAATAAGCAGGAAAAAAACCTTAAGATATCTTATCTTCAACAAAATGTGGAGTATTATGCATTAATATGATCCTGAATTTTGAGTTTGTAATTTTTTGGGGGTCATACCCATCTCAAAACAAAAGTCCTGCTTATTTGTAGTCAAACGTTGGTACCCAATCTGAAAATATTTGCCAATTTACAAACCATTTGATGTCAATTTCCTTTTTAACTTGATAAGTGTAAAAAAAGAAATTATTGGTTTTTCCTTTGCAAACCAAATNTTTACTAATTAGAGCAAAAAATAATTTTTTACAGAAAAAACGTGCGAAAAATGGTTTTGCTTCCAAATTCGCTTTTATGTTTTGGGTTGAAAATTCTTTGGGGCCTTTTTTAGTCACTGTCTATTTTTGGCGTTTTCGATTTTACGGCAAAAACAGCATTTTTATCGTAGCGTTCTTTCTTTCAAGTCGTTATTGAACAAAATCTTTGTTATCTAGTACTTTATATTTCCTTTCCTCGCCATTTCTCTGTTTTCTTTCATATCGACCATTGTTCCAGCTTTCAGAATGGGACGAATGCATAGTAAAAATTTAATCACCCTAAATAAGCAGGAAAAAACCTTAAGATGTTATCTTAAACAAAATGTGGAGTATTATGCATTAATATGATCCTGAATTTTGAGTTTGTAATTTTTTGGGGGGGTTATACCCATCTCAAAACAAAAGTCCTGCTTATTTGTTGTCAAACGTTGGTACCCAATCTGACAATATTTTGCCAATTTACAAACCATTTGATGTCAATTCCTTTTTTAACTTGAGTGTAAACAAAGAAATTATTGGTTTTTCCTTGCAAACCAAATNAACTTGATAAGTGTAAAAAAAGAAATTATTGGTTTTTCCTTTGCAAACCAAATCATAAACACCATATGTACCAGAAGGTAACCAGTATCAACCATTTATCGTTTCCAGCGTCCTCAAGGTTTTAGCTGCGTCCCTTTTCATTTCCCGAAGTGTTCGAGAGCAAAAAGCGGCAAAATAACTTAATTGTTTGTTTCTTATTCTTCCTTTTCCATTGTGTGACGTCACTACAAACAAAATCGACCGAAAGCCCAACGTATTGAAAGTGAAGCAAATCCGGAAACATCATTTCCACTTTCTTATTACCCTAAGCATGCTGTTGTAACTATCAAAGAAAAAGGTGAAATGCACTAGTTTTCCAATCTGAAACCAAACCGCTTTTCCCAAAGCTGTATAGGCATACTAACTTTACACTGTCAATTTATTTGAAGTCCCTGTTGACACCAAACGCTCTGCGTGATATTTTGCAACACCTCTTGTTGGTCTAAAATTAATTGGTTTAGAATTTTTTAATCGTCGATTTTATTCGGTTTCATTTGTTCCCACGTAGCAAACCAACTCATCTCTTCCATAACGTAAAGATTATGCATTTTCCTTTTGTGCTGTTTGTATGCCATTTTGTCGTTCCCGTGCACAGCGCCATGCAATAGGAATGTGTCTTACGACACGAAACCGCATAGTTTTTCTCACAACCGTACGGTTTTCTGAATTTTTCGAAAGTCGATTACACTAACCACCCAAAATTGGTAATTATCAAAGAAAAACCGGTATACGTAACAAAATTCCAGTAGCAATTTGAGCATATCCCAAAGGTCTACATAATGTGTCATGTTTTTAACATATATGGTCTTCCTAAACTTAACGCAATAACTAAAAACTGTTTTTAAAAAACAAGTGTTTGAATTCGCTGCGAATGTTGAAGTTTTAGTCAACATTAAAAACCTGTTTAGTTGAACTGATGAAATCGAAATTTTAGAACCAACTCAATTTTGTTGCTGTGTTCGCCATTTATTAGCAACAAAAGTGTTACGTATTGGTCTTCAAAAATCCCTACCTATTTTTCTCTCTACAGGCCTAAAACAAGCTTTACAGAACTAGACATTGCTTCCTTCTGGCAATCTCCACCAAAATTCTTTGCCGTAAAACAACGTCACGCCAAGTTCAACATTTAAACTTTGACCGCATTCACAAACCAAAAGCAATAAGTTCAAGGAATATCCGTCCTGATAAGATTTTCCAGCATCGTCTGCAGTCTTATGTATTGCTGTGCCTGTCATGTGTTTTTTGTGCCCTTAATGCCTCTTGCACTATCTCTTCGGTTGCTTTTGTCCATCTTTTTTTGCTCCCATCTAATAGAGTGTATCGTGAATAAATTTTCCATGCCGTTGGGCTTTGTAACTTGGCACACCAGGTGAACTCACCGTGTATAGAGGAGTTGGCAATTAATTTTTTCATGAGGCCATGATAGACAAAATATAGTGGGGGGGAAAGAAAGACCTCCACTTAACTCTGCATAATATAAGCTAAATTTCTGTTTGAAATACAGTTAATAGCTTTATTTCGACAAGCTGGTAGACGTATACGTTATGGCTAAGCAAATAAAATGTGAGGTTGCCTTACAAAAATGGCACTTAGTCCATCAAATTACTTTGTAATTCCAAATTAGCCTTCCCGGGGCAGTCAGAGTCAACCAAAGGGCCGCATATGACCGGGGGGCGTACAATGCCCAGGTCTGTTGTATAGAGTGGTTAAAGGGTGCATTAAAAGTCCAACTAACTTTTGTCACCACAGGCGTCGCATCAAAAAAGTTTAAAAAACTCTGTAAACGTTACACCAAGATCTGGTTGATCGAATTTGAAAGTTCGAAACGGCACATGTGTTATTGTGTTTCGGTTGTGGATACACCTTTCGGTGACATGGTCTGAAAAACATTGAGTGTGCAAGACAAGTACATGTTTGAGGTGTTGATCAGCTTAAACGATGTTGTGTTCGCTGTTGGGACTTGTGATCTACAGTCAGTTCATCTATACGTCATACTCGCAAGTCGCAAAAGAACCTATAGCAGCACCCAATTGCACAGAATGCACAGAAGATTTTGAAGTAAACGATTTATCATTGTTGGTATCATGGTTGTGTAGCAGGTGCACGAAAAACAATCCTATGTAGAATCCATAGCTTTTAAAATTGTGACGCAAGAAACAGGTTTAGTTGTGAATAGGGACGCCTAAAAAGATTTTTTTGCCTAAAAAGATTTCTGATGATAGTAAGGCGTGACTCTACAGCCCATTTTTTTACACTGGATCTTATTTCTTACGAGTTAGTAACCTAACTTTCGTGTAGTACAACAGAAGACTAACAAATCCTTTTGCTGCGGTATAGTAACGTACGGGGAGGGCGTGCGCACCACAAACGGAAATTTGTTGGCGAATGTCAAAACACACAAATTTGCTGTTAGCGTTAAAAGGGCTTTCACCGAAGATGGTGCACTGGTTCGGTCCAAGTGGCTGGGCTGGTGTGGAATCGATATCAAGAGATTCCGAAAGCATAATTTTTGTAGCTTTGTGGATGTTGGTTGCCGTTTGCACCGACGCCCTGTTTATTCTAATCAAGCCTTGTTGACCAACTTCGAAGGTTGGAATGGGCTAAATCGGTGATCCAACGACCAAGTGAATAAAGAGGTGAACAAATTAATTCCTTTTTAGGATTCAAATGTGTATAGGCGGTATCTTACAAACCTGACTTCGGAATTATTCAAGGGGCATGATTGTTGCGGACATATAAAATGGTTTGGATAGCGGACAAAAAGCACCACACCTTTATTGCGAACGGCTTTAGAGGAAATGTATTTGAAAAACGCTAAACGTCCAGGTAGCAATAGTCAAATCAAATTTGTTTGCATTGTCATTTCATCAATTTGTCATCGTTGATAGGTTTTTTAAAACAGCAAGGACACCAAAAATGCCATGGGTGATCTGGTTAAGTGTCCTGTTGTTTGAAAGATGGTTGAAATGTACTGGGTGTGTTCTGCCGTAGAATCGCAACCGACCGCACAAACTGACGGGGTACAGCCGGTTGCATAATACTACTACAAATTAGTAACATGTAACCTGATTAACTTAGTATTTGTTCGTTATGATTATGAATACCTTAGGTATAACTGGTTTTATTAAGTTTAAAACTTCATAAAAATGTTGGTCACGTAATGTTCAAAGTTGTGCAAAAACAAATTTGTTTCCTGGAGTATTTGGGCCCGAAATTTGACTCAACGTGAAAAACACGTTTTTCTTTGAGTTGTAAGTACACACAAACGTTGTAGATACTGTGTAGCGCGAGGTAGTAGCAATGTGCTGCTGGTTTTTGATTTTCCGAACAAAACTCGCCGTGCGTTTGAGGCAATCAGCGGACCTGCATAAATCAAATTCTTTCAAACACAGGCACACAACCTTTATGCTGTTGGCGGTCGCATCTCCAACTTTGCTTTAATAATGACTGTCACTGAGTCCAAGTTGTTTTTATTAGTTACATATTGTTCTTTATTAATTACATATTATGAAATAATTGGTTAAAATAATTGGTAATTTCCAGTTGTCTAAATGTGAAATGAAATTTTATCAAGACTTCCTTGTTCTTACATGCTTTTTGGTCAGCCACAACGTTTTCATTAATACACGGCCACCATTACACATACTTTAACAGTTAATACCAACAAAACGTGTTCAAACCTTAAACCACTGATTGTTAAACACGGCAATATCCATTTATTTCTTTTTTAATCGCAACATAAAAATTGCACAGCAAAAAAGTAAGTTATCTTTTCCGATATTCACACAAATTTGTACGTCTCTAAACAAAAAAGTCCTCATTTTGCCTCCGTGGTAAATAACCCGTCTTGATGTATGTGGTTATTGCAAAACGCCCACTTGGTGCGCTCGCGCTTCGCGTGATTGTACCACACGACTTGGCATGTGTTTATAGTGTAACGTCTGCATGTGGTGACTGTGCCTTGTACAGGTCACATTGCGCTGCAAGTGAAATGGCAGGTTTTCTAGGTGAAAGAGGGTTAACTGCTGTGGTTACTTTCCTAGAATACAAAACTGTAGGTTTTTGTTGTGATAGTCATTGGTTAATAGTTTTTTTACATGTTGTGGGATTTATTGTTTGTAATTAAATCCTGATAAGAGGTAAAGTGGTTCAGATGCCGTTTTAGGGTATAGCAGCATTTCTCAGTGATATTTAGCAAGTGGTGATGTATAAAAATGTTAATGATTTAGATTCGAAGTTTAAATGTTACGAAGTGAAAAAGATTTTCGTTTAAAGAACAATAAGGACAACCTAAGCTTTGTACTAGCAAGTAAACTTTATTTTGTATATTTTATGCGTCTACAACATAGTTTTATTTCACTACAAACGCAACATACAAGAACGTTAACATGAAGGTTTATTTTTTGTAGGGAATCGCAAAACGTGTTCAAAGATTTCGCAACATCTATTGTAAGTTTAATTATGAATAAACACGCCAATGTGTTTGAGTAGGGCATAACATTTTCTACATTTTTGCCATTATTAAATTACTTGTTTGTGTATCATTAGAACTCCTAAAATCGTAAATTTTGTTTAAATAGTTATATTTTTACTTTATACAATATTAGTTGTTTTAATGCTCTCATTTTGGCGGGAAAACTTTGCATCAGGACAATTTGAAATCACAGAAAAATATCAACGATATAAAGTTTAACTCTTCATCTCGGATTTAATTCGCACCGATTTAGGTCTACGAACCCCAAGGCGATTTCCAGTAGCGCAAGAATCAAATTTCGACTGAAAACCAAATTTATTTCACTGGTTTTGACTTGTCAGTTATATATGAGTGGCGTAAAACGTGGTAAAGACGGTTTAATTTTCATTTCATATTGTTTACGAGGTTAAGGGTATAAGAAAAACGTGAAATTTGTTACAGACGTGTAGAAAGTTGTGTTATACCTTGATATTGGTTTAAGCAGCTTTCATATTTACCAATTTGTTCTTTGATGGTTTTTTTTCAATGTGTTTTAAAATGAGTTATATTTTTTATTGGCAGCCCAAAGGCAACCAGTGAAGATGTTATTTTTTCTTTTGCTAAATGACGATATTATAAAGTATAGCGCAATTTTGTAAATTCACGATTACAATACGTGGTTTTGTTTTGAAAAAATCTGGATCTAAATAATTCTATGTACAAAGAACATAAAATATCATTGCGTTTATGTTTTGCTCGTACCAAACTGACAAATTGATACATAAGAAGTCCAGTCACCCTTCAGTATTACGAAACCCGGCGATCTTCATATTCGCGTTTCATAACACCAGTCACTTGCCACACCTGCGTCAGTTAGTCAAACTCAATCTTTTCGTTCATAAAACTCCACATAGTGAAGGCAGGTTATGCTTGAGCCATAGATACAGTGGCGGCATAGAACAGGAATGTCGAGAGCTGGAGGTTTGTTGGTAAAACAAAGGGCCGTAGAGCCAGTCGGATTCAAAGAGAGTTTTCTTTTCATTTGCCTTTACCGAATATTATGACCTGGTGCTTGCCAACCTGCACCTCCTCCCCCTCCCCCTCACGTGACGTCATAAAGCGCATGACTGTGACGCACTTGGTTGCTGTGGGCGACGGCCCTTAGTTGGAGCGAGTTATTTCAGAAACCTTTGATGTGTTGCTCATGAGTTGAAACTATCCAGTTTAATTTTGCCTCGGATTGTAACGTTAAGTGTAGTTTAAGTATCGTGAAAAGTTTAACGTACTTTTGTTGTTGTTCCTATGTTGGTTTCTGTTTTGTAGGCTTTTGGATTTCGTTTGGTGTTCCAGTTCAAACCTGTGGTTTGTGGAACTATTGAAAAGAAAAAATACGTAAATAGGTTAATGGCAAGTTCTGTTTTGCAATATGCTTTTTGGAAAACCAAAACCACCTAAAGAGTTTATTAGGTTTTTTTTAATCTTGACCTGGAAGCTTTTCTCTTGATTTTAAAGTTTTCTTCTGTTTATATCACACATAGTCTCAAAACGAAAGAGAATTTCAAAACATTTAAAAATCACATTTCTAAACATTCCAATTCGAGCATTCCACCCAACATAAGAAACATTACAAGCAATTGCTAGATTTTTTACCAGCGTAACTTATCAGTAAACGGATTTCTTTCGTGTTGCGATACTCAAATATCCTTTAGTAGCCAGCAAAGGTAACCACCAGCCGTCATAACTCGTATTTTAATCGTCACGGAATTGTTTTGATAAAAGCGATACAGTCCTTTGCTCTTATCCTCTGCACAAGAGTCCTTAGCGCTTTCAAAACGCAACCAGTCGCCTCGTAACGACCGAGAGGTTACGCCAGGTCCCTGAATGATGGGGATCCGTACTCTGTCTGTGGTAGGGGTCTGCTTGTCTGGAAGTAAGGTTTTGTAGTAAAATGGTCGTTTGAGGGTTGAGATTAAACACGTTTTTGTTGTTGTTTTTTGGGGGATAAAATATGGTAAAGCTAAGATATTTTGTTGTCTTTGATTTATAGGTCTCTTTTTTAAAACAGTTCATTGAAAAACAAACTTTATTATTGACTTTAAGTTGGTTAGTGAAAGTGTTTTTCGGAATGTTTTATGGTTGAAAAACAAACCGTTCACCCAAAGGCGTTTTAAACATAAAACGAGTTGAACTCTTGTCGCAGAATTAAGTTTATCCTGGCCATAGAGGGGGTGTAATTGCCCCCCTGGCCCTCCCGTTGCCCGGCCCTAGTCACGTAGGAAAACAAAATCGGATGTGGAAATCTCACCCTAGGCTCCAACAACCGCCAAAGAAAAATACGCCACCGCTAAGAGTTCGAGTCTAACGAGACGCCTCGACGCCAGGCGCCACTCAGTGGCAACTTGAAACGCGCGGGTCGGCGGGTCACGTGCCTCTGTGACGTCACAATTGTAATCCGACTTTGGCTTGCGTAAACAATAGCCAAGAACGCGGGCGGATCAAAGTGGTTTAGCAAAGGTGATTGTTGTTGGAGGTTTTTGAGACAAAACTTGGTGAAGAAGTTTAAGCTCTTTAGTAATGAGTTAATTGAGAAAAGTTGCACGTCGCTTGATAATGTTCAAGTTTTGGAGTTTGGGAAATCGTTTTTCGGTTGTCAGCCAAACCTGTGAGGAAGTCATGCGAAAATGTAAAGCTTTAAGCGTTCGGATTAGAATCTCGGATGTACAATACAGCGCCCTACAACATAAATGAATAAATTTATATTGTCAACGAACATAAATGTCTATTACGATCTGAAAAATCGCCTCAAATAATCAAAACTGTTTATGGATTTTTGCCAACCACCCCTGGCAAAATAATGACAATGTTTGACAAACTTTTTACATCATTAAAACCTCACCCATGAATTTATCCCAACGAAAAAGTGGAGATCAAAATTCCAGGAAGTTCGTAGTTTTACTTGGAGAAAGTCTATTAAAACGTGCAGAAATTCCGCGGCATAACAGATCCACCATCGTGGCGGTGCGTCAGGTGTTCTCAGATCACGCAGAATCAGGCATGACCATCGCACAACATTATCTATGCAAGATAAATGGGGTTGCCCGCTTTGCAGTTGGAGGCAAAAAAGAGATCGCTTGCTAATTTCACATCGTCGGGTTTGGGCTTGTAGTACATGGGAGATTTTAGCGGGTTTAAAGTGGGTTTTATGCAAGCTGGGCGTTTTTAGTTTAGTTTGAAAAACATAACTGCCAGAGAACTTGTATGTAGGGAATGTACTTTATTGCAAGGTTTCGACAATCGCTGTTGTCATCATCAGAGATGGTGCTTTCGCTATTTAAAAATTTTCTGGCAGTTACGTTTAAAATTAAGTCCTGTGGTCCTAGTTTAAAACAAGTAAAATGCAGAAGTTTTGCGGTGGCGTTACGCTAACGATTTAATACTAATGTACTATTACAGTCTCCTTGGCTCTTATGACGATTTTGCTGAAACATCTGGATCACATTCAATAAAACCAGTTGATATTGTTACGTACAAGAGGTCTCTACTAGAGAGCCTGATTGGACTGCAATTGAGGGTATTTTCATTTCGCTATGCTACGTTTATCTTGTGTATGTAGTGGACCAATGGTGGGAAACCACTCTACTCAAATGCTTAAAACAAGTGTAAGTTGAATTTCATGTCTGATAGGGAAAATTCCAATCAAAAACGTCATGGTTTACTGCACAGACCTTGCTTCCGAACCCGCTAAAACGCACAAGGCATAAACACTTACAAAGCAAAAATTAACAGTCTACATATAAAACACAATTTTTATCGTTTGTGACTAGTTTCGAAATTTTTTGCATCTGCTCCACAAGGAAGGCAATATCAAAACATTGAACCTTCGTCAATTATTTCGTGTGTCGGCGCCTGGTGCAACTTTTTTCGTGAATCTTGAGTCTTGAGTGATGTCACACGAGCCGAGTGGCGACTAATCCTATAATGGGAGTAATTCGCCAATCAAGTTGTCGCACAGAGTCTGGTCAAAGCGAGACCATCAGCAGGACGAAGCAAATAAGACCTGTCAGCTGATCTGTGCCTGTTTTTTCTGCAGTTTAAATTGTGTAAAAAGAGTGATTTGGCACATTTGGTGCAAAAGGAATTAGTTAGTAATATTTTTGCGAGTTTGGTCAGTGCAAGTAAAAGTTTTTGTAAAGTTTGTCTATGCCAGTGGAAATTGAAATGATGGGTTCAAAGAGATTTTTTTGCAATGTTTTTAGAATTGCTGAATTGAAACTAAGTGTAACGACCAATAACCAGGTATAAACAAAATACCATTTTTGTTGGGTTTTGTAAACTGTGTAGAACGGTTTCTGTTGTTTTTTGAAGAAATATTGGTGGGGCCGTGAAAGAGTTGTTTGGAATAAATCATTTCGATTAAGGTGCAAAGATTTTCGAAAAAATATTTTACTTTTGCGGGATAGGTTTTCCTGTTTATGAGCAAACAATATAAAAAGTATTACATAGTTTCAGTACAACTAAAGAATAAACTATTTTCTATGAAAAAGGCCTTTTATTCAAACCAAACCGGTAAAAATAAATTAACTGTGGCTGTTGGGAATAGATATTATTAAAAGTTTCGGTTACTACCTTGGTCAGTTTCCTAACGAAAACGTCGGAAATCAAATACATTTTAAATCGGATGAGCGAAGGTTAAACAAACCGTAAACCACGAAAACAAGCGGCATGTATAGCTGGCCGAACACAAACGGGCGTTTTCATGTCACAAGATGCGTTGGTTGATGTGTAACGTGGCGCCGCGCTTGGAGGAGCGAAATTTACACAGTTGCATTTCCAAAACACGCTGTAAGGCGAAAGTGACAATTCTTGCGGGAATTAGTGGCCCAGTTTCCCGCAGAGTCCAACCACAGAACTCGCGCTGCGAAGGTCGTCGTGCGAAATCTTACAGTTAAAAGTTGTTGTATTAAGAGTGATTACGTGTGTAAGTTAAAAGGATTTTACAATGTTTTACCAGTTTCGTTTTGGCAGCTAATTGGAGAAGTGATATGACATAGTTTATTTGTTTAGATCGCAAAATTGGCCAGTTCCTTAAGGTATATTGTAACTTTTAATCATGTTTAATTTTATTTTAACAAATAAATGCCAATATCAGTTTAAGGCAGATTTCGGAAAATAATAAGAAAAGAAAAATAGTTTTTTGCCCTTTTCAAATGGTTCCAGTTCCAGAGTCTATCGAACTAGGTGGAAAAAAGGTAACTTTGCATCACTATGTTGAATGTGGATTAAAAACTGGAGATTTTGTTTCTAATTGTAGTAAGGTATTTTTAGCAACAGGAATCCCAGTTTTTGTTCTACAGTCCAAGTTGCGATATGTGTTTTAAGCTCGCCTTACATTATCAGTTGTTTTTTTGAGTTCCCATAACTTTCTCGGAAACCAGAAAAGATTAATCCGGCGTTTTATTGCTAAAATTGGGTTAAAACGACAAAAACAAATGNTCGCCTTACATTATCAGTTTTTTTTTTTTCAGTTCCCATAACTTTCTCGGAAACCAGAAAAGATTAATCTGGCGTTTTATTGCTAAAAATTGGGTTAAAACGACAAAAACAAATGCGTCAACGAGTCAGAATTTGCAACGAGATGTGACGGACAGATATATTGTGGGCAGCTACTTTCCCATCGTCTTGCAGACGTCACAGACAGCTAACGAACACAAACACAAGTAGAACGAGCTTTATTTTCATAAGGTGAATAATTCCCCACCGGCTCGCAATTAAAGGTACACCGGGGGGTTGTGGCGTGTTTTTCTTGTTGTTAAGACGACTTGCAATTATCGTTGGGGCGGCGCCGTCGTCTTTTTGATGCCTGGCGCGCGCAAACGGTGATAACCTGCAAGATAATCGATGGTTTCCGATGCGAAAGCGGAGATGGTGCGACAATTACCTTGTCAGGTGGGGGATGCATTTGTAGACCACCTACCAGCGGCTGGTTAGGTGGTTTCCAANACGGTGATAACCTGCAAGATAATCGATGGTTTCCGATGCGAAAGCGGAGATGGTGCGACAATTACCTTGTCAGGTGGGGGATGCATTTGTAGACCACCTACCAGCGGCTGGTTAGGTGGTTTCCAATGGGGCGTCCGTGCACAGAAAAGTAGTTGTGTTTTATATGAAAAAGAGTAGTTTTTGTTTTTAGAAAAAAGTATGTCTGGTCGCGAAATGTGCTTGCGTCAATAGTACGCGCATTTCTGGTTTAAAAACGCAAGGTGTGTTATTTCCCAATTACTAGTTGGAGGACACTTTGCCAGAAGAACAACTTTTTGTATCGCACTGCGCTTTTGTAGTTTATTTTCGTCACAAAGTGGTGCCATTCTTGCACTGGACATAGTTATCACCAAAAGGCTGTTTTTTGACGCTGTAGTTCGCGTTGTTAAAATTTACGACACATAGAAAAGAAGTTGGAAAGTTACTTGCGCTTGCACCAATGAAATGTAAGCACTGTTTAGATTCAGATCGTTGCCATGACATTACATAAAAGAATGTGCAGGTAAAAGTAGCAACTTGAAAATGAGATCAAATGATAACTTGTGTGATCCAGAACATTCTACCTTCCTGCTTTGAAAAATGTTTTAAGCTTTAGAGGGTGAAATTTCATGTTTCACTGACGCACGAAATAACTTGGGCGGCTTTTCGCTCACATTAAGCCACATTAACATATTTTTTGATAACCATCTTTTATCAAATACCATGTATTATGTATTGGTTACAAAAAACTCCGTTCTAAACTGAGTAACCTCTGCAAAGTAACAAGTTTTAAAGGATTTCGAGATGTGCATCAGGATTTGAAAAGTTAGACTTAATTTACGACATATCTGTAACGCTTCTGAGTAGGGGTTTTTGGTACTTGGAAAACAGGGTGACAGAAGCAGCACGTTGAATAAGGTATTATTTGACGGCCCTTACAAACTTTAGTTCAAAACTTTTGTTCCAAAAGTTTGTTGTGCATGTAGCAAATAGGCATGTTTTTCGGAATTAGCGATTTAGTGAGGCTACTGGTGTAACCCGACTTGGGTCTTACAGGAAAATGTAAATACCTGATTTGCCGAGTTTTTGTTCACTGAACAAGTCGGTATAGAACGCAGTTAACGAAATGTCAAAGAGTTATTTTTCAATTAAAACCAAACAAAAATGCGTTTTTGAAGAATTAGTAACTAAATGATGCTAAATGGAGTTGGAAGCAACAGGTATATTTTCTATGCAAGATAAATAAGAACTNTAAGCTCGCCTTACATTATCAGTTTTTTTTTTTTCAGTTCCCATAACTTTCTCGGAAACCAGAAAAGATTAATCTGGCGTTTTATTGCTAAAAATTGGGTTAAAACGACAAAAACAAATGCGTCAACGAGTCAGAATTTGCAACGAGATGTGACGGACAGATATATTGTGGGCAGCTACTTTCCCATCGTCTTGCAGACGTCACAGACAGCTAACGAACACAAACACAAGTAGAACGAGCTTTATTTTCATAAGGTGAATAATTCCCCACCGGCTCGCAATTAAAGGTACACCGGGGGGTTGTGGCGTGTTTTTCTTGTTGTTAAGACGACTTGCAATTATCGTTGGGGCGGCGCCGTCGTCTTTTTGATGCCTGGCGCGCGCAAACGGTGATAACCTGCAAGATAATCGATGGTTTCCGATGCGAAAGCGGAGATGGTGCGACAATTACCTTGTCAGGTGGGGGATGCATTTGTAGACCACCTACCAGCGGCTGGTTAGGTGGTTTCCAATGGGGCGTCCGTGCACAGAAAAGTAGTTGTGTTTTATATGAAAAAGAGTAGTTTTTGTTTTTAGAAAAAAGTATGTCTGGTCGCGAAATGTGCTTGCGTCAATAGTACGCGCATTTCTGGTTTAAAAACGCAAGGTGTGTTATTTCCCAATTACTAGTTGGAGGACACTTTGCCAGAAGAACAACTTTTTGTATCGCACTGCGCTTTTGTAGTTTATTTTCGTCACAAAGTGGTGCCATTCTTGCACTGGACATAGTTATCACCAAAAGGCTGTTTTTTGACGCTGTAGTTCGCGTTGTTAAAATTTACGACACATAGAAAAGAAGTTGGAAAGTTACTTGCGCTTGCACCAATGAAATGTAAGCACTGTTTAGATTCAGATCGTTGCCATGACATTACATAAAAGAATGTGCAGGTAAAAGTAGCAACTTGAAAATGAGATCAAATGATAACTTGTGTGATCCAGAACATTCTACCTTCCTGCTTTGAAAAATGTTTTAAGCTTTAGAGGGTGAAATTTCATGTTTCACTGACGCACGAAATAACTTGGGCGGCTTTTCGCTCACATTAAGCCACATTAACATATTTTTTGATAACCATCTTTTATCAAATACCATGTATTATGTATTGGTTACAAAAAACTCCGTTCTAAACTGAGTAACCTCTGCAAAGTAACAAGTTTTAAAGGATTTCGAGATGTGCGTCAGGATTTGAAAAGTTAGACTTAATTTACGACATATCTGTAACGTTTCTGAGCAGGGGGTTTTTGGTACTTAATGGTGACAGAAGCAGCACGTTGAATGAGGTATTATTTGACAGCCCTTACAAACTTTTGTAGAAAATGTTTTACGGAATTTGTGATTTAGTGAGGCTACTGGTGCAACCCGTCTTGGGTCTTACAGGAAATTGTAAATACCTGATTTGCCGAGTTTTTGTTCACTGAACAAGTTGTTAAAAAACGCAGTTTACTAAATGTTAAAGAGTTATTTCTCAATTAAAACCAAACAAAAATGCGTTTTTGAAGAATTAGTAACTAAGTGATGCTAAATGGACTTAGAAGTAACAGCTATATTTTCTATGCAAGATAAATAAGAACTAAGGAAAAAATGACTCGATTCCCCAAAGTTATTGTAAATTACACCCACCTGAAGAAGTATTCATTCCATTGTACTGTTCTGCCGTAATTTCTAAAATCAGATCTAACTTGGACATATTCCGATCTGGAACTTGCCAAAAAAGGTCTCAAGAAAAACGACATAAAAGACGTTTATCTCAATATTGCGTAATTACCGAAACCTACAGACTAAACATTCCCAAACCGTGCCCTTACGGCGCGGTTTTGTTGCACTTTCACCTGGTATAGGTTTGGGACCCGCCTAAATGTAGATTCTCATCAACAACTTGAACTATCCTCTGATCTTACGAGATTGTTTAAGTTCAAACGAGTCTCATTGGGAGCGTCACATGGTCATTCACGTGACCTCTCGCGACCAATCGCATCGCTCGGTTTGGAGAAAACGACATTAGTTGTTTATTGAAACACTATTTGGGCGAATTCGAAGTTTGCTTGGATAAAAAATAGCCGCGGTTTTTGGCGAAGGAAAAACGTGATTTCCATGTTAGCAAGGTGCGGCTTATAAACGTGAGCTAACGGTCGTGTATGGGCTGTGACCTGTACAACAGCATTAGATCTAATGCCTTACACGCTAGTTGCACGTACGTTGTACCTGCGGGCGCAAGTAAGTAATGCGAATTGGCGTGTTTCAAACGTTTTCTGGGTCGTGTTCTTTTGAAGTGACAACTTTAGTGCCCTTTTTTCAAGCAGGCCTGTTTACGGAGAACAAGGTTTTTACAACTTGTAATAACGGACAACTCTGGACAACTTGTAACACTTAGTGAAACAACTCCCACGTTTTGGAAGAAAAGACCAATTTGGGATACGTGAAACGGCTGCAACCGTCATTACCCGAAGCAGAAAGTGTTGCGCAATTGAGAAAGAGATCAAAAAGCGATCAAAGAAGAAGTGTAAAGAGTTCAGACATAAAGGCTACACCCAGAGGTTGTTTATAAAAGATCGGCGCTAAGTTAAAGCACCCAATGTTTGCCGTTTGACAAGTGTTTGTGACTCGGCGACAGCTAGGAAATGTGCAGAGGAAAATCGCGGCCCTTTCCCACTGACATTTACAGTAGGATTACAGAGGGAGGAAGATTCGGAGAGATGAGACTAGGAAAGCAAATTTGCTACCAGCCTGGTTCGCAATCAACAGACGCGGCAGCAGTGGCGCTCTCACCAAGGCGAGAGAGTCAATCAGTAACGCCCCCGACATCAGCGGGGAGTTTCCCGGCAACGTATTGCCGAAAACGAAGAGCAATTGAAGACAGAACCGCTCGGCGAAGCGTTGACGCGGTGATTTCGCGGGACAGTGACAAATACGGCAATATTACCGCGACAGGGGACTCCACCGGACGCCTGGCGACGAACCTTGTTAGTTGCACAGAGGAACCGCTTCTAGAACCTTCCAAGCGGCGTAGCATTGAACTTTCAACGCCTGTAAGAGCAGGTCAAGCGACAAGTTACCACCGACGCACCACTGTGCGAGGAATGACGTCATCGCATACGTCATCACCGACGCGGATTAGAGCTGGGAATTTTGGCCTGAGTCGGTTTTCGATGGCGGTTGTGCTCTTGTTGTGCTGCCTGAGTGGAGCATCGGCGATGTGGTGGTGAGTACATACATTATTTACGCAGATTTAGGACCAAAAAGTTACGCGTAGATTTTGTTTGCATTAGGAACATTTCAGCAGCTGTAATTCTTAGTTACGCGGTAAAACGAAATATAAGTCCCTGAGTATAACGTTATTCCTGTGTATCAAGCCCTNCATTTCAGCAGCTGTAATTCTTAGTTACGCGGTAAAACGAAATATAAGTCCCTGAGTATAACGTTATTCCTGTGTATCAAGCCCTTTCACTCAAATCAAAGCCACGTTACTAGTTGTGGCAACTGTGTACAGGCTTGAGGGCAAGTGGATTCTCGAATCCCCGCCAGCAGGATTTGATTCTCGATTCCCCGAATCTGCCGGTTTATTTACAGCCGCCAAGCCACTCTAACCCTTATCGTATCGAATTTCAAAAATTTTCTCAGCGAATTGCGAAAAAACTGTCACAGTTTGAAACCCAACGCAACACTGACAGCTAAATGGGAAATTTTCGCGATTTTCGCGTATTGTATATTCGAGAATCTGCCGCGGGTGCTCAGAACACCTTTTATTAACTCCTTTAAAATAGATGCTTGTGTCTGTGTTGTTCGCGTATTTTGAGGACATCGTTTAGCTGTTTTGCTTCCCAGAGAATATAAATCATTTTTATCTGTGTCCGGTGTTAAGTTTTTTTGCGGTAAATGGTTATGAATCTACAAGCGCCTTTTCGCCAGTCCGAAAGACACAGATTAAGACCATAATTTGCGTTTTTACAAAAATACATTTTTGGAAGTATTATACTCCCAGAAAATCCAGACACTTTTAAAGTCAATAAATCACCGCAATTTTTGTTCTTATTTCCGTTTTAAAAGCTGAGTCGGTTTTCTATATTAGTTCAAATTATGCGTTTTACCTCATCACGACTGCATTGGAATAACATCTGCAGGTGCTAAGCCTTGAACAAAAATAATCAAACAACAAACGCAGTGGATTATGCTCTAATGCGGCCAAGTAGGACAAAACATGACCGATGAACTGTGTGCTGGTCTGAATTATCAGCTTAAAGCGTGATAGTGTGATGCCAGAAACTGTAAAATCCTAAACATGTAGTTTAGCTTTAATTTGCCTCAAAATGGAATGCCGCTTTTTTAAATGTTTGATTTCCAAGTGATGATGTCTTTCCTTCACGGTGAATTTAAAGGACATTAAAGATGTTAAAAAGAACTTAACAGTTTCACATCAGTTGACATTAGCCAAGGTCATCTCCCAAATATTATCCTTTCCTTATCGATTGTCTGAACGACCGACGGGCCAGTTTCGGGCAAAAAATGTTGCAAAAACGCAGGGGAAACACTACCGGGCCACCGTGGAGAATTGGTAGCGTAAACACTGGCGAGCGAGGGCCGAGTTAGAGCATTGATCTCGACTGGACGCAGGCTGGCAAGTTTACGCCACGCTTCATCATAGGGCAAATGCAAAAATCAACGGCAAACACCTGTTCAGCCGTGATTCACTGCCGAAGCGCCAACTCGCACCCAATGATCGATCGCTATGTATACGAACCCACCGGAAGGGCACAAAATGTCCGGAGCCGTCTCGCCTGGTGGTCAAAAAATGCTTGGCACCTGTTTTTTCTGCTGGTAGTAGGTGCTGGCTTTAGTTGCCCGGTGCGAGCCATTTCTCATCTGCTCATTGGCATGTTTTGACGTGCCCGGTGTAAAGCCAATATCACCCGTAAACAAAGTGTTTCGAAGACGCGTGTGTAAAGATTTGGCATACCAAGCGTGTCTAACATATGCCTGGTGAATATTATGAGCCTTCCGATAAACGACAAAGCTATAGTTTTTAAATGCGATTTTCACAAGCCGACAAATCAGACAACTATCCACATTGCTTCACAACAAATGCCAGTACATTAACGTTTCGATGTTTTGACATTTGCCTGTGTCATCATCAAGTAAATAAAATCAACAAACTGCCCTCAACATTTTGGATTTCGGCAGTAGCAGTAGTTTGCAATTACAGCGTACGAAAGTCATAAAAACGATATAGTTATTTGCTTATATGCTCAAATCAACCGTTATCTAAATTCAGCGTTGTTCGTTTCGGCGAATGCCCTGCAAACGTTGCGTGAAAGTAGCTGACATTAATATCGAGCAGGAAAGTCGATCAACGTCCCTTTAAAACGTTGCTTGGAATTTAAATATTTTGCGAATGAGGTGCTGAGTAAA